>JAODAL010012575.1:0-94849 GCA_025379985.1 Phyllomedusa bahiana
CTTTTTTCAAAAAACTGTAAATAAAAATCTTTTTATGATTCCTAGGAGTGTAGCTTTTACACCTAAATTCTTAAAAATGTTAAGAGTTTAAAAATAATGCTGACAAAATAAACTAGACATATGTAAATATATAATAAAATATCTATATAGTATACATGTTGATACATAATATATAGCAGTTGAAAATAGGAAAAACATTTCAGTTTTTTTAATTTTGTAATTAAATGCACAAATTGTATCAGTCTACTTTTACCTCCTAAAGAAAGTATCATATGTGATGACAAAACAATTTCAAAATTACTTGGATGAGCAAAACCTTTACAGAGTCACACATACCAAATTTAAAAAATCTGGCTTGGTCATTAAGGCCTCAGAGGCACAGAAGTTTCTAATTGTCCTATCAGTCACCTCACTACAATCCACATCTACTGGGCATGAAATGGCTGATATCAGAACTTTGGGTGAAGAAATAATGTATAAATGTATAAAACTCACCTTGCCAAAATTGCCCCTACCCACGACCTGGTGGATGGTGAAGCGGCTGATGGTATGCCTGGGGTAGGGGCAGGATGTTTCCGGGTCTTGGCTGCTCCCAGGTGTTGGCTTCTCATCCTCCAATCCTCCATTCTTGTCTTCTTTTTTCTTCTTCTTGGTCTTCTTACTTCCCATTTCACTATCCTCCTCCCGCTTCCTCTTCTCGTCTTCATTCTTCTTCTCGCCGTCTCCTCTGGACGCCATTTTCACCAAAATCTTTTGATCTCAGGAACTCAATCCAATTGCTGCCGCCGACAGTTTGAATATAAACGGCAGTTGGAAAGGTCAGAGGTCATAATATCTGCCTGGCACTGGCCATAGACCTGCTCTGCCATATTGACTGTGGGCATCATGACTGGCAAGGTTGGCTGCTGCCCTGTGCAGTCCACCCTATTGGTGCTCCCTATTATGGTATACTACATGGGGGCCAAATAATCGAAATATACAGTGTCCACATAACACTGCCATAAAGTGTCCACATAACACCGCCATAAAGTGTCCACATAACACCGCCATACATTGTCCAGATGACACCCCTATAAAATATCTATCTAACAACACCATAACACCATAGGTGGGCTTGGGGGCAGGGGATGTGACTGGTATATCGGGGCTGGCATATATAAACTATACTGGAGAGTGAGTTCTATTGAACGGGGAAGAAGCTATTAATTGTACTCGCTGCTGATGGAGATGTTACATAGGGTATATGAATAATAAATGTATTATTGATTTGTGCTGATCATATAGATGAGATGAGCTGGATATATAGGCGCCCCTTATCCTGTGTGTAACAGGCGCCATCTCTTCTAGGGATCTCTTGTCCATTCCTTTCTAAAATGGACAAAGTTTGTCCATATTTTTAATTGGGACACATTATCACAGTTTTAGGGTCCTCCTGACCTGGCTTATAGGGGCACTGACACTGGTTACAGGGACAACCTGGTACTTTTAACCCCTTACCGCTGGAGCCAGTTTTGGCCTTCCTGACAGAGCCCCGGTTTTAAAATCTGACATGTCACTTTATGTGAGAATAACTTTTTGACACTTTTACCTATCCAAGTGATTCAGAGATTGTTTTCTCATGACACATTGTGCTTTAAGTTAGTAAATTTTGGTCCAAAAAATCCTTGTTTATTCGTGAAAAATATCATGAAAATTTGGAAAAATTTGCAATTTTCAAAGTTCAAAAATGTCTGCGTGTAAGGCAGATAGTTATTCCCCTGAAAATAGTTTATTACTAGCATCTACCATATGTCTACTGTAGGTTGCCATCATTTTTTAAATGTTTATTTTATTTTTTTACCACATTAGGGGGCTTAGAAATTTAGTAGTCATTTTTCAAATTTTCAAGAAGTTTTGCAAAATAGATTTTTTAAGGGACCAGTCCAGTTCTGACGTGGCTTTGAGGAGTCGGTATGTTAGATACCCCAATAAATGACCAAATCTAAGAAACTAGACCCTTTAAAGTATTTAAAAAGCATTTAGGAAGTTTGTTACCCCCTTAGATATTTGACAGAAATTAAAGCAAAGTGGAGGTGAAATTTAAAAAATTTTTTTTTTTTCAGATTTTGATTTTTTTTTCATTATTAACTGGAACACGGTAGATGTGGCCAGGTAAATGCAATTCACCATCAATTCCCCCGTTTCTGCCGTTTTCTGAGATATCCCATATTTGGCTCCAGTGCGCTATTTGGCTCAACCATAAGCCACACAGTAGGAGGAGCACCTACAAGACTCTGGGGTCTCATTTTCATTCCAATTTTATTTAGGTGCCATTTCAGGTTTATGGACACCCTAAGGTGCTAAAACTTAATAAACTCTCCTAAAAAGACCCCATATTGGAAACTACACCCCTTAAGGAATATATCCAGGGGTGCAGGTGTTTCACAATTTTTTTTAGCATTAGGCAATGAAAATAAAAAAAAATAAAAAAAATTCCAACAATCTGCAATTTTAGCTGAAAATGTTTAATTTTCACATGAAATCCTGGAAAAAAGGCATCCCAAATTGTGTTATACTATTTCTTAAAAGTTAGGCAATATCCTACATGTAGGTGTATACTGCTGTTTGGGTGCGTGTCAGGACGTACAAGGGAGGGAGCGCTATTTGGCTTTTCGAACACAAATTTTGGTGGGGCCATGTCCCATTTGCAAAGCCTCCAAAGTACCAGAACAGGTGAAACCTTTCAGAAGTTGCCTCATTTTAGATTCAACATCCCTCATGGATCTCATCTAGGGGTGTATTGTGCATTTTGGGCACACAGTTGTTCCATAGTTTTTTTAGCATTGGGCCATGAAAATGGGGGGGGAAAAAACGCAGTTCCGCCATTGTTTTTTGGGATTCATTTCTACAGTGTTCGCCGTACGGGATAAATGACCGGATAACTTTTCTATGGGGGTCGGTACAATTGCAGTGATATACATTTTATATTGTTTTTTATGTTTTATTACTTTTACACAATAGAAATGCGTTCATAAAAAATTGCATTTTTATGTTGTCATAGTCTGACAGCCATAACTTTTTTATTTTTCTGTAAACGGAGCTGATTGTGGGCTGTTTTTTGCGGGATGAGTTTATGTTTTTATTGGTACCATTATGGGGGGCATATGATGCTTTGATCAATTTTTATTATTGTTTTTGTGAGGCATTTTGAACAAAATACATCAATCCTGGTAGTGTTTTTTTTTACATTTTTTATAGTAGTCACCGTGAGGTATAAATGACATGCTAGCTTTACTCAGCAGGTCGATTACAATTTGTATATTCTGTTTGTTTTACTGCCTTTACATAATAAAAACACTTTAATTCAAAAGGGAAAACACGTTTTTGCATCGACGCAGTCTTAGAGCCATAACTTTTTTATTTTTCTGTTTACGGAGCTGCATAGCAGCTTGTTTTTTGCAGGATGAGTTGATGTTTTTATTGATCTCATTTTTGGGGGGATGAGGCTTTTTGATTGCTTTTAAATCTGTTTTTTGGAAGGCAGGGTGAAGAAAATACTGAAATCCTGGTGGTGTTTTTTATTTTTAAAAGGGTTCACCGTGCAGTATCCGTGACAAGTTAGTTTTACTCTGTGGGTTGAGACGATTACGGCGATACCCAGTTTATATAGCTTTTTTATGTGGAAGTCCTTTTTTTTTTAAGTGTTTTTTTTTTTTTTGTGTAAAACAATAGTCATGCATCACTATCTTCTAATAGCCGTAACTTTTTTTTATTTTTCCGTATACAGAGCAGTGTAAGGACTTTTATTTTGCGGGATGAACTGACGTTTTAATCGGCACCACTATGGTGTTTATATGAGCTTTTGATCACTTTTTATTCCATTTTATTTATTTATTTATTTATTTTTTACGGCGTTCACCGTACGGGTTAAATAACGTGAGAGATTTATAGGGTGGGTCGTTACGCACACAGTGATACCAAATATGGGTACTTTGTTTATTTTTGATCTTTTTTGAGGCGATTGGCGTTTGTAAGGGGAAAAGGGAGTTGTACTTGTTTTTATTTTATTTTGTGTGTTTGTGTTTTACTTTTTCACACTTTTTTTTTAACTTTTCCCCAGAGGGGAATTGTATGAACGATCGTCAAATCGTTCATACAATAGGAGACCTGTACACAGCATTAGTGCTGTGTACTGGTTGTCATGGTGACCGCTAATCACCATGCCCACAATGCGGTAATATACCGATGGTTCCATGCCGCGCTCTTGCGGGCTCCGCTTGTGAGCTCACAAGATCGCCATGACGTACCCATACGTCAAATTGCGGGAACCCCCACCCAACCTTGACATATGTCAAATGTCGGTAAGGGGTTAAAATGGGTGCTTCTTGGTACAAATTTTAGAGACACTGGCCCTGGCTATACGAGTGCTCCTTAGTACAGGTTTTAGAGGCCCTAGTCCTGCCTATAGGATACCTAGTACTGTTTCTATGGGCACTGGCACTGTTTATAGGGACACCCTGGCACTGTTTATATGGGTTCTCCTTAGTACAGATTTTAGGGTCACTGGCTCTGCTTAAAGGGGCTTTTCATTATAGACTACTGAGGCATTGACACTTTTCATAGGAGGAAACTGGGCCTGTCTATAGGACTTTGGCACTAACTCTAGGGACACCTGGTGTTACTGCAGTTGTTATGTACTTTTTTGGTTCTAATCAGTGGAAATTTGTTGTAATCATTGCTGTTATTTGACAGTTTTTGTCCCTTTAACAAGCAGCAATACTAGATATAGTAGAAAAAACACACACAACAGATACTTTTCTTAATAAACTTTATTAGCAATAGGTTCATATGACAACTATTCCTGTAAATCATCAGAGAGGGGTTGATAAGTATGGTGTGCAGCATGAGAAAACTGATACAGTACGTGATAGAAGTGCTCCACTGGGTTCTTCCAGTTGTTTTGCAGAGGTCCTCCAGGTTTACATACCGTTGTTGGACATATACACTGGCAGCGCTGCTTATGAGGTTGTGCTCTGACTGGTACTGTATAGTGGGGACATCTCTGGATGGTATGACTTATAGGGTGCTCTCTGGCTTGTTTTGTATATAGAGGAGCTCCCATGCTGGTGCTACTAAAAGGATATAAACATCCATGCAGTTTCAATAAGGGTATGTTCACACGGCATAATTGCAGGGCACATTTCGGTGAAAATCAGTGCTTCACTATCCCCAAAATGCGCCTCTCTCATAGAGAGCTATGAATTATGTCCGTCTTCCCTAATGCTTACTGAACGCCAGGTGAATTAAGCGACATGTCACTTCTTCCTGGCGTTTACACACCGAGGATGATTGAAGTGAATGGGGCCTCCTCCTCCACTCCTGCGCCTTGGAAGCATGCGCAGGACAGTGCGTACTTCCAAACACCTGACGTATTGCTCACAATATGGCGTGTGAACATACCCAAAGTGCAAAATTAGCCATCTCTTTGAATAGTCTTCCCTAAAAATGTGCTACTATTTTGCAGCTGTGGAGTTTAGGTATGTTCACATGAGATTTTTTGAACAGTAAATTTTCTCTTCAAAATCTTCTTAAAAATCAGCTTCAAAACCCCCGAATACAGGTGTATTTGAAGAGATAATTTACTCCTCAGGTTTTAGGAGCATTTTTGACATGATTTTCAACATAGTCTTATTTAATATATACTCTGAATATAGGATTTATTTAACATGACTTTAATATGATCAGAGGTGTATCCACTCTGTAGTCAGAGGTATAACCACTCTGTAGACGGAGGTGTACCCAGTTTATGGTTGTAGGTTTACCATTCTATGGTCGCAGGTGTAGCACTCTATGATCGGAGATGCATCAGTCTATGGTTGGAGGTTTACCATTCTGTGTTCAGAGGTGCACCACTTCATGGTCGGAAGTACAGCACTCAGCAGTCAGAGTTGCACCCCTTTATGGTGATGGATACATCACAATATGGTAGGAGGTACTCCACCCCAGAGGTGTCCCTTCAATACCCTTCTCTAATGTCATTGGGAAAAATTTCTTGGTGCTGACCTGCCACTTTCTTACCTCATGTATCTAGGGACGGCTGTCTCACTCCTCCTAGCTTGGAATCAGAAGATACATGATGTGATTAGGCCACACACTTCTACAGACAAAATATAGACCTAACTTTACTACAGTTTCCCTATTTAGCAAACATATGCCGCTTCTTTATCTGACACCAAAGCCTGGTCTACTAAGTTTCTACGTCCAATGCACAAACCGTATACATTCAGTAAATACTGCAAAAGTAGTCCAATTAGGTCTACATTTGCTCTGTAGACATCTATGGTCCTATCATGACCCCGCTGCGGTATCCATGGGGATAAATGTTTAAGGTCTCCTAACGGACACCACAAATGGGCTATCAAAACGCTATTTGAATGGGGCCTACAAAGTAAGATCCCCTTTAAATCTCTGTCCACACCACTCTTGGACTTTATACCTGACGTTTACATTTGAATTGAAAAACTTTATGTAAATGGCACAGTACAGCCCATCAATGTCCATAGACCTGGAGAATAAGACATCTGGGCCAATGCAACATCTACATGACGTCCAATGGAAATAAAGACAAGCACAATGATATGAAGGGTAAAAGAAGATTTTATTTATAGGTAAGGGAGGGATTTTTAGAACTGAAAATTTATTTAAGAGTTTTTAAGACTAGGATTTTATTGCTGTGTATATGTGTGGGTATGCATGGTTTATCTATTTTACTAAACCTATTTATGATTGTGTTGATCCAGAGGAAGGCGAAAACCCAAAGGACCAATTGTCCTCAAAGGGGGGAAATCCGATAAATCGCAGGATCAAAGGCTGATATCTGATCTGTCTATGTGTTTATGTGTGGGTGCCTATGCTCATCATGTTCTATATGTGATGTGGGTGTGAGTAATTTTTATTCTCTCTCTTTCTCTCTTTTTCCTCTCTCTCACTCTCTCTTTTTCTTTCTCTCTCTCTCTCTATATGGTGTGCTACAACTTTTACCTTTATGTTGTTAACCTTATTAAAATTAGAAGGAAGTTTTCTTTTTCCTATTGTTACTTTTTAATCATGATATTTGTAATAAAATATGTTATTTAAATTTGATTCCCTGTAGGTATTTTTGTTGATTAGTTTGTTTCTCTTTAATGTCTGATTTTGTTAATCCATGAACCTCTGAAATGTGAAGCTCTGCAGAATTTGTGCAATTTAAAGATGATGATGATGATTATTAACATCATTTAACTTAATGTCTATACAATTTACAGCGCTGTATAAAATAATATTTAATTATTATTTAATCAGCACAAATATTGGTCAAGTAAATAAATAAAAAAAACTCTGGCATTTTAGCTTAGACATTCACTTTAGAGAAAGATGTCTCAGTTACAGAATTTAAATAATGGCTTAGATTCTGCCCTGTGTGCGGTTTGCAGTCATATAATAGACACTATTGGTACTTCAATTCTTTATTATTTCATTAAATAATGCATAAATAATATTCAGACATTTTTGAGACAAGACTCTCCAGATGTTCATGTTAGATATATCCTTAGTACATTGGTAAATGATAGGGCCTAAAAAACAAACCTTGGCTTTAGGATGATGTAACTTTGTAGGATAATTTCGGAAGATGAACAAGAACATTTGATAATGGAAAAAAATTACTTCAATATAAAACAAAGTTATTCTGCTGTTGACCGATAAAGAGATCCTTAGAAATAAGTAAAATATGTTTAAGGGGAGTGAAGTCAGTTACTTTGTAGTAGATGTCATGTTTTTTTTCCTTGTGAAATAAAATATAATATAGTGCTTTCTAAAATTACAGTGGCCTCAAGAAACAATAATTCCACCATACGATGGTCTTTCCTGGGACATTGTATCTTCACACCACTCACACCATACAATGTCCCAGATACTGTTGGTCTGCAGCCCATGTGATTGATGGAAGATCCAACCAATTATCATGGACATTTTAACTGTAAAACCCATGTATTAGTGAGGTGCATGCACTGATTGGGGGTCTACTAGTGTCTCTCTACAGTACAGTGCGGTACTACACGTCCTGTACTGCTCTTACATGTATTAGTGAGGTGCATGCACTGATTGGGGGTCTACTAGTGTCTCTCTACAGTACAGTGCAGTACTACATGTCCTGTACTGCTTTTACTTGAGCTAGGATGAGCGGCTCCTTTGGGCACCAGGTGAGGGCCCCATTATCTCTTTCCTGGTACATTGTGTATAAAGTACATGACATAAAGAAGCTTCAGTCCTCATCATAGTAAGTGATTTCCAGCAGCTCTTCCTGATGTTATATAGAAGGACTTACTTCATCTGCATAAGTTATTTTCTTAACTTTCCCTTCATTTTGGAGCTTTGGAACCAGTTTACCATAGAGTTATGGTTTCAACATACAATAGTCATCCTGGAACCAATTAATATTGTATGTTGAGAGATTACGGTACATATATTTATCCTCCTTCCAGTGTAAAACACCAAAACTTAGCCATAGATGGTAAAAAATATATAAATTTTATTGAGAAAAACTCCATAAAAATACACAAATGTGAATATAAAAAAGAATACAAACAGACACCCAAACAAAATGCTGCTACAACCCTCCAAAAACAACAGGGAAAGCATAGCACATACTTAGCCAAGTGTCACCCAGTGAAGCCATAGGCGAAACATGCGTCGGGGTGTGCTGCTCCCCTCCATACACTGGGGGACACTTGGCTAAGTAAGTGATATGCTTTAAGATATTGTATAATTTATATTTGATCTCAGCCTGTTTTCTGATATATGGGTGTGTCTACTTTCCCTGTTTTTGGAGGGTTGTAGCAGCATATTGTTTGGGTGTGTGTTTGTATTCTTTTTTTATATTCACATTTGTGTATTTTTATGGAGTTTTTCTCAATAAAATTTATATATTTTTTTTACCATCTATAGGTAAGTTTTGGTGTTTTGCATTTTGATTGCCATATGGTGCTTTATTGTTTAGAGTGGTATCCCTTATAATTTTTGTAGGTGATTTACTCCTTCCAGTGTAGCGTAGGGGTACACAGCCTGAAGCCTGGGGGGCCATACACAGCTAGTGATGCCATTCGGTTTGGTCCCCAATTATCTGGTCACAGTGTGTATGCTGACTGCTCACATTTATTTTCCATATGAAAGAGAAGAGGCCTTAGTGTAGGATCAGGGATGAGTCACGCTATGACTAAGGTCTACTGAGCCCGAAATGCGTCAGCGTTCTACTACCAGGTGAATACAATGCCATGTTTTTTTACATGCATTTTTTCTAAATAAAGGAAGCCTCTCAATGATTCATCTAGCGTTGTTGGTATTCCAGGATATTTATGAGAAAATGCTTGTGGTGCACTGTGTGGCCATCTCTAGGACCCCCCAAGTCTAAGCAGTATGGGGGACCCTTGCCCTCTATGTGGCACTTTAGTAAGGAGCAGATGGAGTGAAGGGGTGGCTTTTCATGATTATAGTTATCTTTATTGTAAATTATTTAGTGAAACACATATACTACAATGGAGGTAATTGCATGCATGGTCATATCCGCTCTGACGTGTGAATGGAGGAGAAGGGAACCCCATTTTTCGAGTCCTGTAGGTAGCACCTATCAGATAATTATATGCTATAAATGTATCAGATGGTAAAAAGTTTTCTTGCAGTTCTTGGGATTAATTAACTCGGACAATGTGGTCTTTGGACCAGAGAAGGTTGTGCATCTCTGGTGTAGAGATTACCTGAATTCTCCATAACTTCCTTCTGATTCTTCATAAAGAGAGTGAGACTTGATGATCCAGTAGATTGAAAGCAATTATACAACTGTAGTTTATGGTATGTTACACTCTAAACCCTGCTCCTCCAGGTAGACCATAATAGAAGCCTATGCCAGTCCAAGATCAAGGCAGCAGAACGGCGGGGATTTAGGTGTTGCAGCTATAACATGGGCCATAAAATGTGGTTGTTTTATGACTAGATGAACTTTGCCTTACTGTACTTTAAATTAAATTGTTTGGACCAAAAAACTGCACATGTTGCATGATGTCAATACCTACATACAGGACCGGACTGAGCACCTGCCCAACCGGGCAGATGCCCGGCGGGCCATGTGACTCCTGGGCCGTCTGCATTTACATACGATCAGCTGATGCTGCTCCTACCTTCTTTAATACGGGAGCAGCTCCGCTGTTAAGGATATTATGTGTAGCTGTGGACACTGCAGGGCCACGGCTGCTGCTGTGGGCCGCTCCGCCCCAGTGTCCGTGCTGGCAGCATCAGGAGTCAGGACTGGCAGCAGCGGGCATCAAGTCTGTGCTGACCGCGCAGCTCCGCAGCAGCTGTTTCACTCACTGAGGCCGGAGGCAGCACGGGCAGCACAGGGAGCTCAGGGGACAGGGCCAGCAGCTCGGTGCACAGGAGAAGAGCACTGGCTGTCTGCTCAGTACTCCAGCCCCACGCACTGCAGGCCTGGCAGGACGCTGAGCAGAGGAGGTTCCTGTCTATCCAAGAAGATACCTGCTCCTGCGGAGGATTGTTCCATTAGGCTGGTAAGTGTACTTCAATTTACTACTGGGACCTCACCATCTAGCCTGCCTCCGCCTCCCCTGGGCCTCACCATCTAGCCTGCCTCCACCTCCCCTGGGCCTCACCATGTAGGCTGCCTCCACCTCCCCTGGGACCTTACTATCTAGCCTGCCTCCACCTCCCCTGGGACCTCACCATCTAGCCTGCATCCCCCTCCCCTGGGCCTCACCATCTAGCCTGCCTCCACCTCCCCTGGGCCTCACCAACTGGCCTGCCTCCACCTCCCCTGGGACCTCACCATCTAGTTTGCCTCCACCTCCCCTGGGCCTCACTTCTACCTGCCTCCGACTCCCCTGGGCCTCACTATCTAGCCTGCCTCCACCTCCCTGGGGACCTCACCATCTAGTTTGCCTCCACCTCCCCTGGGCCTCACTATCTAGCCTGCCTCCACCTCTCCTGGGACCTCACCATCTAGTTTGCCTCCACCTCCCCTGGACCTCACTATCTAGCCTGCCTCCACCCCTGGGACCTCACTATCTAGCCTGCCTCCACCTCTCCTGGACCGCCCCACCTCGCCTGGCTCCTCCCCCCTGGGCCTCACCATCTACCCAGCCTCCTCCGCCCCTGGGCCTCACCAACTAGCCTGCCTCCACCTCTCCTGGGACCTCACCATCTAGTTTGCCTCCACCTCCCCTGGACCTCACTATCTAGCCTGCCTCCCCCCAGGGCCTCACTATCTAGCCTCCCTCCCCCTCTCCTGGACCTCCCCCAACTAGCCTGCCTCCAACTCCCTGGGCTCACCTCTAGCCTGCCTCCATCTCCCGGGGACCTCACCAACTAGCCTGCCTCCACCTCCCCTGGGCCTCACCAACTAGCCTGCCTCCACCTCTCCTGGGACCTCACCATCTAGCCTGCCTCCACCTCCCCTGGGCCTCACTATCTAGCCTACCTCCACCTCCCCTGGGCCTCACTATCTAGCCTACCTCCACCTCCCCTGGGACCTCACCATGTAGCTTGCCTCCACCTCCCCTGGGCCTCACTATCTAGCCTGCCCCAACCTCCCCTGGGACCTCACTATCTAGTTTCCCTTTCCACCTCCCGTGGTCCTCACTATCTAGCCTGCCTCCACCTCCCCTGGGCCTCAGTATCTAGCCTGCCTCTGGGTCTCAGTATCTAGCCTGCCTCTGGGTCTCACTATCTAGCCTGCCTCCACCTCCCCTGGGACCTCACTATCTAGCCTGCCTCCACCTCCCCTGGGACCTCAATATCTAGCCTGCCTCCACCTCCCCTGCGACCTCACCATCTACCCTGCCTCCACCCCTCCTGGGACCTCACTATCTACCCTGCCTCCACCTCCCTGGTCCTCACCATCTAGCCTGCCTCGCCCTCACCATCTAGCCTGCCTCCACCTCTCCTGGGACCTCACCATCTAGCCTGCCTCCACCTCTCCTGGGACCTCACCATCTAGCCTGCCTCCACCTCTCCTGGGACCTCACTATCTAGCCTGCCTCCACCTCCCTGGGACCTCACTATCTAGCCTGCCTCCACCTCCCTGGACCTCACTATCTAGCCTGCCTCCACCTCCCCTGGGCCTCACTATCTAGCCTGTCTCCCCCTCCCCTGGGCCCTTACCTGCCGCATCCTACTCAGCCTTCTGCTCCTGTGCTTCCTCCTTTTTTGCAGACCCTAGTAGTTGGTAAGTAGGATTTGTGTCAAAAACCATTGTGCCCAACTCCCCATGTAGAGGCCCAGACTATTTCCACTGGGATGCTGTAAACTAGGCTGCTTAACTGCTGCACATCTCCCAGGTAGGGCCAGACTGGTGGGATGTCGAGTTCTGGATTGCTGTGGCATACCTAATGGGGGCCTATTTATCAGCCTGCTTTATGTAACTACCTCCCTAATTGGGGGCTATATTCTTACCTACCTGCCTAATTACCTACCTATTTACTGAATTTAGGAGCGTACCTATGTCCTGTATGAAGGGTTAACCTACCTATTCTATAAGGAAGCCAAAATTACTAAGACTGTGAACAGAAGCGGGAGCCCCAGAGCTGTCTGTGAGAACTTTAACTGTTAGGGGCACAAAGGGGTCACTATAACCATTTGGGGTGCTTTGTATTGGGAGTTTGTACACAGGTGAGGCAGAAGTAAAGAGGTGTTGGCAAAGTGTGACGTCTAAGATGTTTGTGTGGTTAATTCTGCAGAGACGAGTTACGGCTGGAGAAGGCGTCATGGCGGTCTGGGCCGGATGAAGAAGAAAAGGAAAAGAAAGCGACTCTCGACAGATAAGACGTCTCCTGTGAGTCCCTGGGTGTCTGGGGTTATTTTCCTTTGGTTGGATCGGTGTTGTTTTCACTGTCATGTGATGGTGAGCACTACGTAGCGGTATTGTAAGTTATATCAGCATTTATATAGTCTCAGCATACACTTGTCCCTAATTGTAAAAACAACTGTACGCTTGTCCCTGACCCTGTGAATAGGAGTTTCTGTGCACCAGTTTTACTTTCTTGCTGATGTTTATAGTGGTGTTTATTATAGCAGAGTGGCGGATATTGTATGTGGGTTGGTGGGGGTTTGGTGCCAGGGCTGCTTTTTGGTCCCAGTCCAGCCCTGCCTACATAGCTACCTAAGGGAAAAAATCAAATCATCGCTTTACTTCACTCTTTCTAATTATCATTGTAGACATCACAGACCTTTTATCAATGTGGCTGTACACATTAGAACCCTGCTCCAGCATGGGGCCATAAATGTACTATTAAAACCAGGGCTGTGGAGTTGGAGTCGTGGAGTCGGAGTCGGTGCCTATTTTGCAGGAGTCGGAGTCGTCATAAAATGGATTGACTCCGACTCCCAAAATATTATAAGTTTGGGCCAGTTAGTTCGATGGCAGTGCAAAGAGCAAAGGAATTGGGTCGGCCAGTGCTTTTGCTCCCATATCTTCAGTTCTCATCACATGAGGAGTGTAATTGATGACATGGAGCAGGCAAAGCGCTGCCCAGGGGAAACGATTCTGCTCCAAAGGCAAACAGATTTCAGCACATTTTCCCTGTTTTCAAAGAAGTAGAAGATCAACCATTTATCAAAAATGACTGTGGCTGAGACAATCCCTTTTTACCCTGACATTGTTAGAGATGTTGCCCCTGTGGTCACCGCTTTGTCACCAACCCAAGTTAGTGTAGAGAGGCCATTCTCTAGCCTGGAAATCAGGAGATTAGATGTGAGGTCATGTATAGGATCTGTTGGAGGCAATGCTATTTCTCAGAACAAAATCAGAGACTCCACAAATGTTCCTGCAGTGTTTTGCATATTTACAATTTTTTTGTGTTCTAAAGTCATATCCAATAAATATATTTTATACTGACAAGCAAAATAGTAACAATGGTTTTTAACTTGTGACTTTCAGGTTCCATATCTCACCATCCCCCACAGCTTTGTAATGAGGAACTGTATTTTAAAATACAGTCATCTTACCTATCTTATACACAAATTTGACTTGCAAGATTTTAGCATCTGCTTAGTTTGCAGATTCTTTCCTGTAACTGCACGTTACTGTTTTGCTCCTAAAAATCAAATGTTAATTTTTATTATTTTGTTAGTATTTGGGAAATCCACCTTTTGGTTTTCAATACTGCTGGGAAACCCTTTGGGCTCTGGATCAGATTAAAGCATATCTTGACCAAAAATCTGATCCAGGTTCTTCTACACATTCCCAATGTTGGAGCAGACTAGATTTGGATACAAATACAGCTTTTCTTTTAACTCTACCACAAGTGTTCAAAAGATCAAAAACATTGTTACCCTTTTGCTTATCGGTGTCTGTTCTTCCCAAATAGCTTGTTTATTGCATCATAAGGTGATAAACAGCCTGATGTTACTACAGTAAAGTTATCACTTAAACATGCGCCCTGTATGATGGAGTCGGAGGTTTGGGAAATTGAGGAGTCGGGGCTTCGGCTTGCCGACTCCACAGCCCTGATTAAAACGTATTTATATGTGAACAATATTATATTTGGATCAGTGGGTTTTGTTCCTCTTTCATGCCGTCTGAAATTAATTTTACTTTTCCATCCGAGGCTTGCAATAGACTTTGCCCAGTATATCCAATTGTCTCCACTGCTTGTAACAGATTTACTGAAACTTGCTAATACATAGTCAATGTAAATTTAGACAAAACAATCTAATAATGTGCCCAATTTATCACAGAGGCCAATGCTGTATGATATATTTTACACCTCTTTAGACATATTGGGGGCAATTTATAATTTATGCCAGTATATTAAAGCAGGAACTACACAAATTATAGAGCAAATCTTATTTGTTTCAAAAATTTGAGACACTTGTCATTTTACCAGAAAGGCAGAGCTTTGTAAAATGGGCATTGTCTCACCAGCCCAACACATTTGTTATAATTTACACTCGTTTTTCGGTGCAAATTGTTTTAGTAAATCCCCATTGTACTTGTTACCATCTCCTGGCGATCCATCTTCAGAATATCTAGGAAATCAGCTGTCTATACAGGGAAAATCCCCGTGTAGCCTCACACTGCCACTACTGGGAAAATGTATGTAAATGACCAACTATGGTATACAAGTAGGAGGAAAAATTAAGGAGTACATCATAGGGACAGCCATGGTTTGCAAGCTGGTCTTCCATCAGGGGCTTAGGCCATGTCTACACAGCACTAGTTTCTGGTCGATTTTCAGCAGATTTAGTATTTAGAATCTGCCAAAAATCCAACTGTAACCAGTGCCCTTAGACCTCTATTGAAGGATTGCAAGACTGCCAACCTTCCGCTGGAAGATAGAACATGTTCTATCTTCAGACAGATTTATTGCGGATTCTAGTACATTGAGGGTGTGTTCACATGGCTTATTTTGCGTGCATTTTGCAGAGTATTTCGCCGTGTATTGCGCATTATATACGCCGAAATGTGCGCCGCAATTACGGTAATCTGAGAGCTATGGGTTACGTGTCGTCCCCCCACGAGTACAATACGATTGTATTGTAGGCTGGGGGAGAAAAGTGACATGTCAATTATTAGCAACGATTACGCGCCGCTGACAATAAATGTCTATGGAGCCGGCGCCCGGCCGACACCCCCAAACCCCACGTGCTTTGCGCCAAAACACCTGCCGTATTGCGACACGTACTATACCGTGTGAACATGCCCTGAATGTGCTAGGAAATCCAAAAGCCACCCTTGTTTTTTTTGCGCAAACCTACAACACGAGCCACATTTGGTGATGTAAGGCAATGTTCACACGGCAATAATTGCGGGACGTATTTCTCCGTGAATAATTGACATGTCACTTCTCTCCCCGCTCGCCGTATTGTCCGAGCGGGAAGAGGAGACGTAATCCATAGTTCTCTATGAGAACTGTGGATTACCGTAATGAATGGGACGTATCTCGCCCCGTATTTAGCGCAGTGCGGAGCGAAATACAGGGCGAGATACGTCCCAGTTTAAGCCGTGTGAACTAGCCTTAGTCAACCCCTTTCAAAATGATACTTCATGTTCCACTAATTCTGTGATGTGCAACATGACAGCAGCGTCATTCCTAGACTCACCCATCACTGAAAATAAACAATATTTGTAATATTATATCCCACCCAAAATCAAAGAACTGGCATCAGTTGTAGGCTGACAAATATAATTAAGTAGCCATATTACTCATTTCCTATGAGCTCATCTTTCAATGAATGTTGTGTCCTAGAACTTTCAAAACTGTACAAGAGTTTCAGTAATTCTAGGAGTTGTGCATTAAGTTTAATTTAAAACAACATTGTAACAGACAGGGACATGATATGTTTACTATATATAAAATATACAATAAAAATGTTAATTCCACTAGCAAGTACAATTGCTTGAACATGTTTTATTAGAGTAATAAAATATATAGCCGCCATAAGATTGCCGAGCGCACAGTATGAATATCCAATAAACTGTCTGTCTAAAAAATATACAATATATGCTATAAATAAAAAATGATTGAGTGACATACAAATATGATTATTCAGAACACAGTTAGAATACAAATAGTGCACAAGTGAATTTCTAAAATATGAATTGATGTACAGTGTAGTGCACTTATGATGCATAGTTCATATTACAACAAGAAACTAATAGCAAAGGCATTATAGGAAGAAAGATGAACGTTGTAGCGCCCTCTATTGGATGTAGCCATCCTCATTTCGTATGTGACTCACCGCGTCTTGGAAAGCGAAAAAGATTTTTGCCAAGCCAGTATCTGCATACAGCAGTTTGGGGGGGGGTTCCCCTCATCAGTGCAAAGCAGAGCTTACAGGCTGCCTGGGTGGCAGGCAATGAGTGTCTAAGAGTAATATCTATTATAGGGGAGAGGCACTACATCCAATAATCCAATAAAGGGTGCTAGAGCGTTCAGCTCTCTTCCCATAGTATCCTTGTTATCTGTAAATATCCAGTGGGTATGACTACATCCAGTAGAGAGTGCTAGAGCATTCAGCTCTCTTCCCATAATGTCTTTGTTAAATGTAAATGCCCAGTAAGGTGCAAAAGGTGTTCTTTAAATCCTCACACACCGACATGGTGCCTCTCCCCCAATGAGAGGTATTACCCTTTCTGAGCTACTAATTGCCTCTCACCCAGCCAGCTCTGCTCTGCACTGATGAGGGGAAGAAAACCCTTAAACAGCTGTATTCAGATGAGCAATACTGGCTTGGAATGAATCAAGATTGGGTGAGTCACAAGCGAAGTAAGGATGGCTAAATCCAATAAAGGGCAGTAAAGCGTTCAGCTCTCTTCCCATAATGCCTTTGTTATATGTAAATGCCCAGTGAGGTGCAAAAGGCGATCTTCGAACCCTCACACACCGACATGGTGCCTCTCCCCAATGAAATATATTGTTCTTTCTGAATGAGAAACAGTGGATTATAGTGGATTTGCAGAACTATTAGCTCCATACTGCATTGCCGTTTGGCATGATTATTACTTTTAGCTGTTTTTTTTTTGGGAGGGAATGGCTTTGTGGATGTGTTTATTTTAATAGCAAGGCAGTTATGGATGATAATATCGTGGGTTACAGTTTGAGTGTCATGGGTCACAGTGCCACTCATGTCCACCTTTCCTGTGGCATCCATCCGCCCCTTAATCACTCTCTGTGGCTTCTCCATTTTTCGCTGCAGCCATTTAGTCAGGAGACTCCCCCTCTGTTTGGCCCCTGCTGAACCCTAGTACATGTGCATGCTAGTTTGTAGGTTTAAAGGGGGCAGCACACTATGCCATTGTGCTCCCCTCCATTTGCAGCACTGCTGCATCTATTTAAAGGGACATTACCCCTTTGGATTTGCCTGTTCTTGGTTGTCCCTTTAGTGAAGCAAAGTGTATTTTGATAACAGGATTTCAGGTTCTGACCATGTCTAATGCACTAACCTTGCTATTTGGCTGCTACCTGTTCTGACCTTCGGCTATAAAGTTATTTTTGCAAGATCTCTGCCTGCCTTGATGCTTTGTCAGTCCTACTATGCTTCCTGCCTTTCCATTCGGTTACCATGGGAGACTACGTTGAGGGAATCGCACGCTGGAAGTCCCCAATCCAGATTCCTGTGCAGTGGTTTAAGTGGTTTTACACTCCTGGGTGTAGGCTTACCCCCACTACAATGTGTGGCCAATAGAATCCACTATCTGCCTGTAAGAATGCGGGAGCGGCGCAGTTCGCCCTCCCAACAGGTCCTTTGCAATTGCGGGGAGAGACGATGTGAGACTTTCTGTGGTGGAGTATACCGGCGTAGAAATAAGGCAAACAACACAATGGCTACCAACACTTGTAGTACCATCCACTCGTCCAACTTGAGTTCCAGCCAGCTACAGTAGCACACACTCCTTCAGCAGTTCCAGAGGGAGCGACACTGGAACTGCTGCTGTTGCCAGGCAGACCATTCCTGCGGAAAGGAACCTTGCCTAGTAACCTCGGGCTTACTGAGTATCACTTTGCTATTGCTTCTACACCTAAGCCTGTACAGCACAATTTACACTATTTCCCTAAATAGGAATGTCCATGGTTTTGCCCATGCTACATGCCCACGTGACACTGTTCTGCATCATGAAGTTAAAGACCTTGTCCCATGATGACAACCCCTTTTTATTATGAAGCTGGCTTGGTAACCAACTGACAGCTACAGGCTCAGCTACAGAAAATCTTGTGGAAAGCGCTGGGTAGTTATACAAAATATTGTATTACATGGTACTGTTGACGCATTTTTATGGGCCCCGTTGGCTGGGAAATGTTTTAGGGTCTGTGTGGCTGGGATTTTTTATGGGCCCTTGGGGTTTCATGTTGTAGGGGGCGTGTGGCTGGCACTGTTGTAGGGGTCTGTTGGGGTGACAAATGTTGTAGGGGTTCTGGTGGGTGGGACTTTTTAGGGGGGCTTTGTCGCTACACTGTTAAAAGGGCCTGGTGGGCGGGGGAAATTTTGTAGGGCCCTGTTGGCTGGCACTGTTTAGGGCCCTGTGTGGCTGGCATTGTTTTTGGCCCTGTGTGGGGTGGGACTGTTTAGGGGTCTGTGTGACGGCATTGTTTTTGGGCCCTGTGGGGCTGGGGAATGTTGGGGCCCTTGTCGCTAGCATGTTGAGGTAGCTCAGCATCTGTGGAGCCCTGGTGGTGTACAAATGTTGTACGTGGCTGTGTGACTGGCATTGTTATGGACCCTGTGTGGCTGGCACTGTTGTAGGGCCCTGTGTGGCTGGCATTGTTATGGGCCCTGTGTGGCTGGCACTGTTGTAGGGGTCTGTGTGACTGGCATTGTTATGGGCCCTGTGTGGCTGGCACTGTTGTAGGGGTCTGTGTGGCTGGCACTGTTGTAGGGGTCTGTGTGGCTGACACTGTTATAGGGGTCTGTGTGGCTGGCACTGTTGTAGGTTCCTGTGTGGCTGGCATTGTTATGGGCCCTGTGTGGCTGGCACTGTTGTAGGGTCCTGTGTGGCTGGCACTGTTGTAGGGGACTGTGTGGCTGGCACTGTTGTGGGCCCTTTGTCGCTAGCACTGTTGTAGGGTCCTGTGTGGCTGGCAATGTTATAGGGCCCTGTGTGGCTGGCACTGTTGTAGGGGTCTGTGTGGCTGGCACTGTTGTAGGGGCCTGTGCTGGCACTGTTGTGGCCTTAGTGCTGCACTGTTGTAGGGTCCTGTGTGGCTGGCACTGTTGTAGGGCCCTGTGTTGCTGGCACTGTTGTCGGGCCCTGTGTGGCTGGCAATGTTGTAGGGCCCTGTGTGGCTGGCATTGTTATGGGCCCTGTGTGGCTGGCACTGTTGTAGGGGTCTGTGTGACTGGCATTGTTATGGGCCCTGTGTGGCTGGCACTGTTGTAGGGGTCTGTGTGTCTGGCATTGTTATGGGCCCTGTGTGGCTAGCACTGTTGTAGGGTCCTGTGTGGCTGGCACTGTTGTAGGGCCCTGTGTGGCTGGCACTGTTGTAGGGCCCTGTGTGGCTGGCACTGTTGTAGGGGTCTGTGTGACTGGCATTGTTATGGGCCCTGTGTGGCTGGCATTGTTATGGGCCCAGTGTGGCTGGCACTGTTGTAGGGGTCTGTGTGACTGGCAATGTTATTGGCCCAGTGTGGCTGGCACTGTTGTAGGGGTCTGTGTGGCTGGCACTGTTATGGGCCCTGTGCCTGTGATGCCAAGGGAAGAGATGATGTGCTCAATGTCATTAGTGCTTCATATTTTACAGTTGCAGTATGACAAATTACTGATGTGACAAGTATCTTTGTGCTTCTATGAATCACACTGATTTGCTGCCAGGCCAGCATGAACATTACATGTACTCATCCCAGAATAGGTGGAACTGCTGTAGAAATATAATGGGTTTAAACAAATAACAGCCCATAATCCAGTGAACATTGTTACCTAAAGTCAGCTTATTACCAGGCCAGCTGCCATATGTCGAAAACTAATTTATACCATTCATAAATTGTGCATGAAAGGGCTTTTCTTGGCAGGTACATGCTGTTATACTTCGTGATCAATAATTTGTTTCACCTGACGCTTGAGTGGAAACCATTTGTCACAGAAAAAAACATAATGGCAAAAGGAAAAAAAAAATTAACCTGTCCTCTGCTGAATTACTATTAAGCAGTGCTAAAATCTGGTCTGCAGGGTTCCAATACCAGTGATATGAATACAGCAAAGGGGTTGAGAAACAGATATGACTGGCAGGATAACACGAACTGTATTGTAATAGAGGACATTTAAAAGAACTGGAAATATTTATACATAACACATAGTTATATACCATGTAGCGTATAGCATCTGTAAACCATTTCTCTGAGGCCTTAGACAGTCTGCTGTTGGAAACGGTTTTCAAGCTTTTAAAGGGAACCTGTCACATAGGTTATGTCCCCCTTGCTGAGGACAGCACAAGCTAGTGTCAGACCTGCTGTTTCCAGCGCTGTGTCCCTTATTCTGTAAGATGCAGCCGTTTTAGAGCATTTACCCCTCAAATCTTATTCATGAGTAGTTGTTAGCTCCGCCCACCAAAGGCTAGCCCCGCCGACTGACTGTTATTCACATGTTTCTACCTATTCAAAGTAATAGGTTTGTCAGTTGAGGTGGGCTGGGCTAAACTCAGGTGGGTGGGGCTAGCCTCAGATGGGCGAGGTTTAAAAAAAAAAATGACACTCTGAATGACTCTTCTGGCTGAAAACTGCAGATTTGAGCATTAAATACACGAAAACTACAGCATCTTACAGAATAAGGGATACAGCGCTGAAAACCGCATGTCTGACACTACCTTGTTCTGTCCTCAGCCAGGGGGGGCAAAAACTATGTGACAGGTTCCCTTTAAGGGTGCTTCACCATATTTGCTATCAGAATGATGAAAAACACAACCATATAGGACACTTTGAGAAATCAAAGGATAAATCTGGCATCATTGGGATCAATTGTACAATGGCACATAAGCATAGCTTCACAAATGGAAGCCACAATGCATAGGTGAACAAAGCCTACAACTGCCCATAGAGATAAACATTTGAGGGTAGTCAATGTCCAGTGAAGGGATTTTTTCATTTAGAAAAATATCTCTAAGCAACACTTGTCCATAGGTTTGTTTCCAATATTACAGTTCAGCTCCAATGAAGTGAATAGGGCTGAGATGCCATGAAAGTGTTTAGCAAGCAAGTGTCCGTCTTTAAAGCACATTTTTAAAATGTGTACATATATACAACTTACATATAAATATTAACATTAGACATTATATTATTTTGCTTGTACCAATCCCAAGTTACTTATATAGTTACATAGTTGATACGGTTTAAAAAAGACAATGACCATCAAGTTCAACCAAGGGAAAAATGTGCATGAAGGGAGAGAGTAGGAATGTTTAAGCTTTATTTCCCCCTACTGATAAAGATTTTGGAACCCATAGGCTTTGTTCACATAATGAGTATTTTAAGTTGGAATCCACATGAATTTCAACTTAAAAAACTCACCTAAATCCAAAAGTAAATCATCCTTATTGACCTCATTATAATATTTGCATTGCAGTTCATACAACTGGTATTTTGTTGGTCAATTGTAAAAAGTAGGAAAAACTTTTAAGAGCAAAAAAAAAAAACATGTTCATTCTATCGTATTTCACGTGGAAAAATTATTATTGTGGTCACAGGGATGGCTAAAATCCTAAACCCGTCAAAAATCATTTGTATGTCATTTTGGACATGGATCTGCATAAATAAAATCCCATAGAAATGAATGGGTCTCATTTTCTGACTGTTAGGCTAGGTTCACAAAGCTTAAATGCAAGGCGTAATTACACCCCGCAATTACACTGTGTAGCCGGGGTGGGAGCGGGGGAGGGAGCGGGGAGCCCATAGACAATCTCTACCAGCGGCGCGTATACGCCGCTGGTAATTCACATGTAACTTATCTCCCCCCGCGGCGGATTCGCCGAGCAGACAGAGGAGACGGAATCCAGAGTTCTCTATGAAAACTGTGGATTACCGTAATGACTGGGACGTATTCCAGCCGTAATTTGCGCACTCCGGCGCGTAATTACAGACGGAAATACGGCCCATTTTAAGCCGTGTGAACATAGCCTAAATCTAGCAGAAAAAAGGCTGCCAAAATCCACATGAAACACTTGTTAAAAACCACATTGTCCAAATCCGTTTTCAACAGTAGAATCCGACGAGTAAATTTTACTCGTCACCTGGATGGCAAATCAAGACCCAATCTGCTCCTAAAGAATATTTAATTTCTGATCCAAATATTGCCACCTGACTGAATCTAAACCTTTTATATGACTGCATAAGAATTAACATTATTTCGTTGTAAGTAGAGTTACATACAGGTTGACAGGGCCGGACTGGGAATAAAAATCAGCCCTGGCACAAAGCCCCCAGCAGCCCACATACAATATCCGCTTACAAAAATGTCCCTTGTTCTCACGACCTCGCCACTTTCTAAAATAAACTACACTATAAAGCTGCTTTCACACGGAGCATTTTTGGTGCTTTTTTTATGTGTTTTTGGTGCGTTTTTGTGCAGAAAGGCAGAGCAATTAATGCTGTACATTTCTGCACAAAAAAAGCATAAAAAATGCACCAAAACCGCACCGTGTAAGAGCCCCCTACACACAAGCAAGAAAGAAACAGTGGTGCAGAGAAACCCCTCATCACAGAGTCAGGTGTGCACTTGCTTTACAATCAAGGAAAAGCCCACACTGACACTACATAAGCACCAACATAACCTACAACCAATCACATCACCAGTAGTCAGGTCACCATCACATGAATACAGCACTGATTCAACACAGAAGTAAAATGACCCCTGACAGCAGGGACTCACAGGAGACGTCATCTCTGATGGGAGTTGTTCTCTTCTCCTTTCCTTCTCCATCTGTCTCAAACCTCCATGATGTCTTCCCTGATGAGTCGTTCACTTCTCCGACTCGCTCTCTTCCCTTTTTTTCTCCGTCCAGTACAGCATGCAGTGTCTTCTTCTCCAGGTCACTACTCGTAGCTGTAGAATTTACCACAAATACATATTAGACTCCTCTCTTTTCCAGCACTTTTCCTATCAATTCCCAACTCTGTACAAACTCCCCATCCATAGAGCCCCAAATAGTAATAGTGCCCCTTTTGGTGCCCTACACAGTAATTGTACCCCAAACAGTGTATGTTAGATCCTAAAAATTAGAAATTAAAAAAGTCATATAAGTGGCATGTAAATAGGTAGACCCCCATTAGGTAGGTATTCAAACCCCCCTATTAGGCAGGTAAGTATAAAGACCTCCTAAAGCAGGTAGCTAGGGCTGTCCCAGGTAATTAGCCAGGCAGGGCCAGTTCTTAGGCAGGCAGGGCCAGTTCTTAGGCAGGCAGGGCCAGTTCTTAGGCAGGCAGGGCTAGTTCTCAGGCAGGCAGGGCTAGTTCTCAGGCAGGCAGGGCTAGTTCTCAGGCAGGCAGGGCTAGTTCTTAGGCAGGCAGGGCTAGTTCTCAGGCAGGCAGGGCTAGTTCTCAGGCAGGCAGGGCTAGTTTTTAGGCAGGCAGGGATAGTAATTAGTTTAAAAAAATAATTATAATAATACTTACCTGTTTCCCCTCCTCTTCTCTCTTCTTCTACTGCTCCAGAGGCCGCTGGCAGCAAAGTGCAGCCTCCTGGGGGCTGAACGGCCGGGATCAGAAGGTCCCGGCTATTCTGCCTTGGCCGCTGCTTGCACTGCGCGGTGCAGGCGGCGGCCATGATGGCTGCATGGCTGGGTCTGTGACCCGGCCGTGCAGCCGTGTGGAGAGGGGGGCCTTTCGGCCCCCTGCCACAGGGGTTCGGTCGCGAATGCGACCATTGCAGCCCCTGTAGCTGCGCCGGCACTCGGGGCCCACCGGGGGGAAACACCAGGGCGATCCGAGCCCTATGGGCAGTCCGGGCCTGCTGGTTGATACTCCAGAGCTAGACTCACACTTCTGCTTCATGTCATTGGAAACAGACAACAAGCGTATTAAAGGGGTTTTGCCAAGAAGTGACTTCCTTAACTCTTAATCTGTTCAGAAGAGACTATAAACAAAGCACATAACCTCACAGGAGGAGTGAGAGGGGGGCTGATAATACAGCCAGGAAGCAGGGAGCGTGTGCAATGTTAACTGAAATAATTACATTACAACCAGTGGATTCTATATACAAAAGACACAGAGCTGATTCACTGCTTTTTCTCCACAGTGCCTTGCCAGCTCCTTCATGTTCTCTGTCATCAGATAAGAAGTGCAGAATACACAAGTGTGGCCAGATCAGCTCCTAACAGCTGCTGGTCCTGTATAATGTAAACTTTTAAGTAACTAAGGGCATGTAAGGAAGGCTGTAGCTCTCAGAGGCTTCACTTTTTGTAATCATATATATTTATAAAAGTGATTAAATACCCATTTTGGAGGATCCCACATCAACATTACATCGTGGCAAAACCCCTTTAACAGAATATTCCCAACAGCTCAGTTTAATTTGTATAATTCTTTATATTGGGAATAAGCTTGATTTCCCACTATGTACAATGTCCCTGTGCCTAGGGGTGGTATAGTTGGATACAGTGTCACTATCTCAAAGATGGATTATGCAATGAGAGCTAACGCAGGACTTTCCATTAATAATTTCCATACATGAGATTAAAGGGGTTGTCTCACTACAAGGATTGCTTTTTATGTTAAAGATCTTGCAAAAACAAGTCACTTTGTAATATATGTCCATTAACAGTTTCCTACCTATTCTGAGATATCCCCTCTTGAATCGTCTGCACCAGCTCCTCAGGTCGCTATAGCTACAGACCTGTTTGATCCCTCATGATAGGCTGCCAGTACTGGTTGCTATAGCTACAGACCTATTTGATCTCTTCTGATAGGTTGCCAGCAGTGGTTGCTATAGCTACAGACCTGGCTTCTACTGCAGCCTAGTGGAAGACAGTAAACACGCCCTTGAATTCAAAATGAAACCAATAAAACAGGACTGAGGTCAGATGAATCAATGTAGTGAGACAACCCCTTTAAGGACTATGTTTATATCACTTAAAGGGGTAGTCCTATTTGGGAAATCCTCTTCTCTGGCCGCTCGTTGCAAGCTTTGATACGGCCCTGTATTAGAACGCCGTCCTCCTCATTCACATGAGCTAGCACCGGCCTCCTCATTCACATGCAGGGCCAGATCGCAGAAAGCAGTGCGCAACCAGAGAAGAAGATTTCCCGAAATAGGACCACCCTTTTAGTAATCTCTTCATTTACTCCACTCTTGAAGACTATACAATAACTAAAAACAAATTGTATCATAAAAAATGTCAGTCTTTTTAAGTCTTGGTTATGCTAAACATACATATATATATTACTATATCATATATAATATATATATATATATATATATATATATATATTGCATCAATACATTTTTGCTTGGATTTGGGTCAAATTTGACATTGATCTGAATCCAAAGCACAACACTAATTATCAAGATAACTACATTGGCACAGTACCTTAACCTTTTAAATGTATTATATCTAGATCTAAACAGTAAAATGAAATTTTAATCAAACATTTGGTAAAAGGAAATAATAAGTATATAACAGCTTTAAATTTAAATAAAGATTTTAGAATTGATAGACATTTTCTACCTAGGCTGCCCTACATTTATTCTCTATAGGTCCAATGTGTTGCTGATCTGCACTGTGCGGTATATGGGAAGGCTATAGAGTACTTTTTAATAACCTGACTTACTGTATGTACTTGTCACAGCACTCGCCAATTTTACCCACGGTGTGAATGTACAAAATCATTCTTCTGAATGAGACTTAAGACATTAATTACAAGAGTGGCTGACAGCTTGAGAAATGTAAGGTGTTACCATTCCTTCTCTCCGCCACCTACTCGTAACTTGCTTTAAAGCCTTCAGTGTTGCAAATACTATTCAAAGAAAGAAAGGTAATTGATATTTGGATGAGATCTGACAGCATTTTTTCTCATTTTATGTCTACAATAAATGTAGTTTTTTAATAGGATTAATTATTCGAGTGTTATGCTTGTTTCCTTTTTAATCATTTGTATCTTATCTAACCTCTGCTATCAACTTGTGTCTATATACAGTATTTAGTCAGCCACCAATTGTGCAATTTCTCCCACTTAAAAAGATGAGAGAGGCCTGTAATTGACATCATAGGTAGATATCAACTATGAGAGACAAAATGAGAAAACAAATCCCGAAAATCACATTGTCTGAAATAATTTATTTGCAAATTATGGTGGAAAATAAGTATTTGGTCAATAACAAAAGTTCATCTCAATACTTTGTTATATATCCTTTGTTGGCAATGAGGTCAAACTTTTTCTGTAAGTCTTCAAAAGGTTGGCGCACGCTTTTGCTGGTATGTTGGCCCATTCCTCCATGCAGATCTCCTCTAGAGCAGTGCTGTTTTGGGGCTGTTGCTGGTAAACACGGACTTTCAGTTCCCTCCAAAGGTTTTCTATGGGATTGAGATCTGGAGACTGGCGAGGCCACTCCAGGACCTTGAAATGCTTCTTACAAAGCCACGTTGCCCTGGTGATATGCTTGGGATCATTGTCGGGCTGAAAGACCCAGCCACGTTTCATCTTCAATGCCCTAGCTCATGGAAGGAGGTTTGCTTTCAAAATCTCACGATACATGGCCCCATTCATTCTTTCATGTACACGGATCAGTTGTCCTGGTCCCGTTGCATAGAAACAGCCCCAAAGCATGATGATGCCACCCCCATGCTTCATAGTAGATATGGTGTTTTTTGGATGCAACTCAGCATTCTCTCTCCTCCAAACACGATGAGTTGTGTTTCTACCAAACAGTTCTACATTGGTTTCATCTGACCATATGACATTCTCCCAGTACTCTGCTGGATCATCCAAATGCTCTCTAGCAAACTTCAGATGGGCCCAGACATGTACTGGCTTAAGCAGAGGGACACATCTGGCACTGCAGGATCTGAGTCCCCCGCCTTTGTTAGCCTTTGTTACGTTGGTCCCAGCTAGTCCCCGGCGCCGCCGCTATCCGCCGCCGCCGCCGATCGTTAGGGTCCTAAGCCGTTACCAGTCACTAAGCTATAGGCTTAGGACCTTGGCGACGGCAGCGGTGGCGGGACTAACTGTCTGTGCGTCCGCCGAACGCACATCCAGTTAGATGCTTTGGCGGAGCAGAGAGCTCCGCAGAGTATCGGCCGCCGCAGGCAGGATGCGGCTCTGTGCGCGCCTGTGCTGTGCGCGCCGGAGTCAGCGTCATCAGAGTGGAGCGCGGCCGGGTGACGTCCCCCGGTGCGGAAAAAGACCCGGAGCAGCGACAGCGGCAGCGACAGGGAGCGAGGTCAGGTAAGTGCTGTCAGTTTATTACTTTTAATTGTCTCTATTCATGCTGGGGGCCTATAATCTAGTTATAAATGTGCAAGGGGGGGCTATTATGCACTTCTATATGTGCAGGGGAGTCCTATTATCTACATGTATATATGTGCAGGGGGGGCCTATTATCTACTTGTATATATGTGCAGGGGGGTCTATTATCTACTTGTATAATATGTGCAGGGGGGGCCTATTATCTACTGTTATATGTGCAGGGGGGGCCCTATTATCTACTGTTATATGTGCAGGGGGGGCCTATTATCTACTTGTATATATGTGCAGGGGGGCCTATTATCTACTGTTATATGTGCAGGGGGGGCCTATTATCTACTTGTATATATGTGCAGGGGGGGCCTATTATCTACTTGTATAAATGTGCAGAGGGGGCCTATTATCTACTGTTATTTGTGCAGGGGGGACCTATTATCTACTTGTATATATGTGCAGGGGGGCCTATTATCTACTTGTATATATGTGCAGGGGGGGGGGCCTATTATCTACTTTTATATGTGCAGAGGGGCTATTATCTACTTATATACGTGCAGGGAGGAGCTATAATCTATATATACATGTGCTGTGGGGCCTATAAGCTATCTATATACCTGCTGGGGGACCTATAAGCTATCTATATACCTGCTGGGGGACCTATAAGCTATCTATATACCTGCTGGGGGACATATAACCTACCCATGTGTGCTGGGGGACCTAAACCTGCCTATATACCTGCTGGGGGATCCGTAACCTGCCCATATACCTGCTGGGGGATCCGTAACCTGCCCATATACCTGCTGGGGGATCCGTAACCTGCCCATATACCTGCTGGGGGATCCGTAACCTGCCCATACACCTGCTGGGGGATCCGTAACCTGCCCATATACCTGCTGGGGGATCCGTAACCTGCCCATACACCTGCTGGGGGATCCGTAACCTGCCCATACACCTGCTGGGGGATCCGTAACCTGCCCATATACCTGCTGGGGGATCCGTAACCTGCCCCTGTACCTGCTGGGGGACCCGTAACCTGCCCCTATACCTGCTGGGGGACCCGTAACCTGCCCCTATACCTGCCGGGGGACATATAAAGTATATAACCACCTACTGGAGGACGTATAACTTACTGGGGGACCCTATTACCTTCACTGGGGGACACATAATTTACTGCGTTGTGAAGTCGCTAGTAGTCGTTAAGCCGGTTGTTAAGGCCTCAGCTCAAGTCAGTTGATAAGAGTTAGCAATCGACTCCGCGGACTCCAGTCGGTTGTTAAGCCAGTTGTTAAGGCCTCAAGTCGATTGATAAGACCTTAGCAATCGACTCCGGGGACTAGTCCCAGCTCTCTGCAGTTCATTCACTAGGTCCCCCCGTGTGGTTCTAGAATTTTTGCTCACCGTCCTTGTGTTCATTTTGACCCCACGGGGTGGGATCTTGCGTGGAGCCCCAGATAGAGGGAGATTATCAGTGGTCTTGTATGTCTTCCATTTTTCAATTATTACTCCCACAGATGATAGTTGATTTCACACCAAGCTGCTTGCCTATGGCAGATTAAGGTTTCCCAGCCTGGTGCAGAGCTACAATTTTATTTCTGGTGTCCTTCGTCAGCTCTTTGATCTCCACCTTGGGGACGCGCCGCGGCCAATGCACGTCTAGGGCGCCGGCATCCCCCCCCCCCCCCACTCCCCGAGCTTGGGACTTCTGCGCATGGTTCCAAAACACCAAGCGTACTGCGGCGCGTAGAGTACGTGCCCCAATACGCCGTGTGAAGATACCCTAGCGCTGCTGGTCCCCTCTCATGGTCTTCTGTTGTATTCCATCTCCTGCTGTGACCTCGGTCTGCAGCGGTCATGTGACATTACTCGACGTCACCGTACTGAGCCATACAGAGGCTACACAACGTTCTGTTAAGCCGGAGCCAGAAGGCAACAGAAGACCCTGGGAGAGGACCAGAAGTGTCAGTGCAGGAACAAACATTTTATTTTCTTACAGGCTCTGCACCACCCTAGCAATTGAAAAAGGAGAGGTGGACAACCCCTTTAAGTGTAAGAAATGATTCACTGTGTGATATATTGAGCTCACAGGTTGTACATTTTTCAAGGGTGATTTGTGGTCTAATTTTTACTTTGTTATGGTTTAAGTTTTTTTACTCTGTATTCCACTGTGATAAAGTAACATTTCATACCTGTTAAAGACGTTTACGGCATATCAGTCTGACATGCCATAAATAATTTATGGTTTTCCATTAGCTACAAAAGGCCTGTACCTACAGGAGTAACAGCTGTAAATAGTGACATGTTCTAATAGCTGGATTACAATTTAGGTAATGAGAATTAATGAAGTTTCCATACATAACTTTCCTACATGTGGTTTAGCGCTATACTTTCATCAAAGCATTGAATAATCTCTACCTCAGAAGACTATACAATAACTCCAAAGAAATGTAATCCTTTTTAAGACAAGATTTTATTCTAAATATCTTTTTTTACTTTTTGTTGTTTTTTATATTTTTGTGTGGCTATCAATACAAATATTTCATATTGCAGTTTTTCATTTGAGCACATATAATAAGGTTTAGTTCATGCAGAGCCTAAAGCTAAGTGATGTATACCTGTAGTCTTTGCATGAATTAATCCAAAGGCTCACAAAAGATTGGAGGACACATGGACTATGGCACCAATAGAATGGAGACACTAGAGATGAAGGTTTTTATGGCTGATGTCTAAAATGTGTACAGTGGGGAAAATAGATATTTGATACACTTCTTATGGAACCACTCCTTATTTGTCCTGGCTGTGTGTTTCAGGTCATTGTCCTGCTGGAAGACCCAACCATAACCCATCTTTAATGCTCTGACTAAGGGTAGGAGGTTATTGGCCAAAATCTTGCAGTACATGGCCCCATCCATCCTCCATTCAGTACAGTGCAGTCGTCCTGTCCCCTTTGCAGAAAAGCATCCCCAAAGTATGATGTTTCCACCCCATGCTTCATGATTGGGACGGAGTTCTTGGGGATGTACTAATCCTCCTTTCAAACACTGCGAGTGGAGTTGGTACCAAAAAGTTCTATTTTTGGTACCAACCAACCATGCCTCCTCTCGATCATCCAGATGATCATTGGCAAACTTCAAATGGGCCTAGACATGTGCTGGCGTGAGCAGGGGCACCTTGCGTGCACTGCAGGATTTTAATCGATGATGTCATAATGTGTTACTAACAGTAAACTTTGATAAGGGTCCCAGTTCTGTTCAGGTCCTTGACCAGGTCCTCCTATGTGGTTCTGGGTTGATTCTTCATATTTCTTTGAATAATCCTTACTCCACAAGGCAAGATCTTTCATGGAGCCGCAGACTGAGGAAGATTGACAATCATCTTGTTTCTTCCATTTTCTAATAATTGCACTAACAGATGTTGCCTTCCCACCAAGCTGCTAGCCAATTTCCCTGTAGCCCATACCAGCCATGTGCAGGTCTACAGTTTTGTCCCCGGTTTCCTTAGACAGCTCTTTGGTCTTGGTCATGGTGGAGAGGTTGGAGTGTGATTGAGTGCGTGGACAGGTGTTATTTACAGGTAGCGAGCTCAGATGCAAATAATACAGGTAATGAGTGCAGAGTAGTAGCTTCTTAATGAAAAACTAACAAGTCTGTGAGAGCCAGAAATCTTGCCGGTTGGTAGGTGATCACATACTTATTTCATGCAATAAAATGCAAATTAATTATTAAAAAATCATACAATGTAATTTTCCAGTATTTTTTTTTTTTTTTTTAGATTCTCTCTCAAAGTTGAAGTGAGCCTATGATAAAAAGTATAGACCTCCTTCTTTGTAGGTGGGGAAACTTTCAAAATCGCCAGTGTATCGAATACTTATTTTCCCCACTGTACGTACATACTTGTCCCGCAAAATAAAACCCCTTATATGTCTATGTAGATGAAAAAATAAAAAAGTTATGGCACTGGGAAGACGAGGAATAAAAATGAACGTGACAAAAAAAATTGTCTGCAGCGGAAAGGGATTAAAAGATCATTTTTTTTCAGTTGACTTTTCAACTTATTCCTTCTGTAGTCTTAATTTTAGTTGTTCCAGAGCTAGTTGGTAAAGACTAGCTGATATGATGTGTCCACTATACTACACTGCACTGCATACACACCAGAGAGCCTCAATGAGCTGTCTGTTTTTGTCTCTCCAAAAGAGCTCAGAAGGCAATGGAGAGGAACAGAAGAGGCTCAAAAGTGAAGAAAGGGCATCTTTCTCTGATAACTATAACTCCAAGACTACTGAACACATTGTCATGAAATTTTAATGGAAAAATATATTACTTAATGAGCATCAGGAACCCCTCCCAAAATGCACTGAGTGTCCTCAATTTGCATTCAAGCACACCTAAACCCAAAGCTCCAAATTACTAAATTTGTTCACAAATTCAATTGGACAACACTTAGGGCCACATGTATGAAACGGTTTTGGTCTAAAACTCACTTTTTTCCCCATAGGTTTCTATGGGGAAAAAAGTGAGTTTTAGACCAAAATCATTTCATACATGTGGCCCTTAATGCATGATGTTCTCAAAACTGTGCACTCAATGAACAAACACTTTTGCATAATATAGTGAGACCTGGGATGCACAAGCTCCTATTGATTATACAAATGAAGCAAAACGTGGCTGTCTTGCTGGCATGGGGTGCAGTGAGATAGCCACGCTAGCTACCCAGGTGAACCGTACTGTCTCTCATGCTAGTGTGGTGTAAGGCCTCGTTCACACGGCTTATTTCGGAACGGATTTGCCGCCGTATTTACAATCGTAAATCCGTTCCGAAATCAGTCTGAAATAAGTTGCAGGCCATTTAATATTGGTTTTAATGGGAAATACGTGTCGTGGTTCAGACGACATGTATTTCCATGCCGTATTGCCGCCGCGGATTTGCAGCCGCGAATGGCCAGAAAAACAATGTGCATGTCAATTATTGGGCCGGATTTCGTGACGGATTTACCCCATATAATGAATGGGGATTGTAAATCCGTCGCGAAATATGTGCCACACTAAGTGACACTTATTTGCAACTGATTTACAACTGATTTCGGAACGGATTTACGATCGGCAATCCGATGTAAATATGTTCTAAAATAAGCCGTGTGAACATAGCCTAAGGCTATGTTCACACGGCTTAATTGCGGGGCGTAATTACGCCCCGCAGTTACGCCGTGTGGACGGGGGCGGGGCGGGAGCGGGGGAGCGAGCAGGGGCCGGCACTTCGCCAGCCCATAGACAATCACTGCTAGCGGCGCGTATACGCCGCTAGAAAGTGACATAATCCATAGTTCTCTATGAGAACTGTGAATTACCGTAATGAATGGGCCGTTTTCAGCCCGTAATTAGCGCACTTCGGCGCGTAATTACGGACCGAAATACGGCCCATTTTAAGCCGTGTGAACATAGCCTAAGGAGTACTTGTCAAACGTAATGTTTTGACCAAATATCATTAAAAATGTTTGTTAAATGTGGAGTTATTTTCTGGGCCTCCATCAAGAACACCCTATATTATAAAGGTTTGTTTTTTTATATATATATATATATATATATATATATATTCACTAGATTTATGCATAATGTGTTGTGCCTATTTTAAGAAGACTTGTTCTTGTTGTATTATGTCAACAACTATTATGTCATATTATTATTATTTTGTACACCGTTTCCATTAACATTTATTGATAGTGATCTTCCAAGAAATGACATAAGAGGCAATATATATATAAGTATGATACTTGTAACAACAGGGAGGGTTTTTCCTTGTGCAAGCCATTCTATCACATATTAAACACTTGTGCATGTATGCCATTTTCCAGAAGAGCATCCTTAATAATACAAAATATGTAAATGCGTCTTGGTCCGGTGGTGGGGTGATTTTCTTGTTTGTACATAATACTTAATCTTTATATAAGCGAAAAGCTTTACACCTTTCTAATGTACTTTGGTTTTGATTTCTTGCTATTTTCAAGATATTTGCTTGGAGCTAGAGCTGGAATATTCTTTTTAGCATTTCTAGGCTACAAACCCTGTATAGTGCTGTATATACATCAATAGAAAAGGCAGGGACATATCAAGTCAACAGGTGGTGGGCATACTTGTTAAAGGAAACTTGTCAGCATGAAAATTCTGTCCAATCTGTTGGAATCATGTTATAGCGCAGAAGGAGTTGACCAGATTGATATACAGTTTTGTGGGAACAGATTCATTCTAACTGATAAATTATTAGTTTATACATCAGCTTATTCTGGCCTCAGGAGTCCAGTGGGTGTCTCTGCTCAGTGCTTGCCAGCCTTTCTTATATAGGTGTGCATACAGAGATAGCTGTCAATTACTCAGTAGGACCGCCCACTGGACTCCTAAGCCCAGAATGAACCGAGGTATAAATGAATAATTTACCAGTTTAATGAATATTATATATATATATATATATATATATATCCTTCAGCGCCATAAAATGATGCCAGCAGATTGCACTGCATTCTTATGGTGACAGGTTTTTTCCTTTAAAGGGAACCTGTCACATAATTTTTGCCCCATTTCTGAGGGCAGCACAAGCTAGTGACAAACATGCTGTTTCCAGCGCTGTGTCCCTTATTTTGTAAGATGCAGGAGTTTCAGAGCATTTAAAGGGGTTGTCTCACTACATCGATTCCTCTTACCTCAGTTCTGTTTTCTCAATTTCATTTTTTAATTCAGGGACATGTTTACTCGCTTTGCTGGCTACTACTGACCTGCAGTGACGAGCTGCTGAGGACACCAGGTCTGTAGCTATAGTGGCCGACACTGGCAGCCTATCAGGAGAGATACAACAGGTCTGTAGCTATAGCGACCTGAGAAGCTGATGCAGGCCCTTCCAAGAAGAGAAATCTAGGAGTAGGTAGTACACTGTTAATGGACACATATTGAAAAGTGAATTTTTTTGTTTCCAGCACTGTGTCCCTTATTCTGTAAGATGCTGTAGTTTTAGAGCATTTAGTGCTCAAATCTTAATCATGAGTAGGTGTTAGCTCCACCCACCAAAGGCTAGCCGCGCCCATCTGGCAGTTATTCACCTGTTTCTACCTATTCAAAGTAATAGGTTTATCAGTTGTGGTGGGCGGGGCTAGCCTCAGGGGGCGGGGTTTGAAAAAACTGACTGACTTTTCTGGCTGAAAACTGCAGATTTGAGCACTAAAATACTCTAAAACTCCATCATCTTACAGAATAAGGGACACAGCGCTGGAAACAGCATGTCTGACACTAGCTTGTGCTGTCCTCAGCAAGGGGGGCATAACCTATGTGACAGGTTCTCTTTAATACTGCTGCATCTTACAGAAACAGCAGGTCTGTCACTAGCTTGTGCTAGTGTCAACTATGTGACAGGTTATCTCTAAGCTTTGCTAACCTGAAACTGGAAAATCTATTTTAGGCCTCATTCACGATTGGTGGAGACCTAAGTCTATGGCTTGCTGTAATGAGGTGTGATTTATTACATTATATTGTTCAATGTATAAAATTATAGAAGTCAACAATGAAGGAGTCAATTCCTTACTGCACCATGAGAGGCAGAATGTATGAAACATTCTTCCCTATGTTTTCTATTGAAACAATAGAACATTTTATGTAGCTCTTATCAAATATTTGATGTCCTTGTCATTCCCAGTTGTTGCAAAAGGTAAGGAAATGCTTGTAGTGTATCAACATAATATTCAAGTATTAAATAGTGGCTGCCTATTTCTGGGTAAACATGGTTATGTACATATGGATACATTGGAATGTTTTCTTATGGGGCGTTTTCACATTGCTCATTAATCAGTGATCCGATCTCTTCTTTTCCTTCTGAGGATGTCTTTGTAGGAGCATGGTAGCATTAAACTTGTGTTTTTCAACATGTTTCCTGTTACTTGTTAGATATTGGTATCGATCTCCAGTGAAAGAACAACATTAAATGCAGTTTTCTATCTACGGTAGACACCCAAATGCAACCTTCACCTGTCACATCTCACCTGCTGCCCATGTACTTGTCTAACAAAATCTGCACAACTGCCTTGTATTAAACATACAGCCTCTATATAATAGGCAAGAACATGCAAAAATGTAGCTAATCTATTGCATGCAACAGAAAATGCACAATCCCCTATTGGTTTTCAATTTGCCTATTAGCCAGGAGCCAAATATGTGGTATGGGCCCCAAAATTTCAAGATCCATATGCCTCTGTAAGTGTTGAAAATGAAATATTCTTATGTTATCTCTCCAAATATCCACCTAAAATACACAGTGGTATCCAACTTGAAGGATGGGATATGGAAAAAAGAGCAAAAAAGGCTTTGACCATTTATTTGTATGGGGCCCAGATATTTGCCTTGCTTATATCTCCCAAAATGCACACCGTGATGTCACTGCATAGGTACAAATCTTAGATTTCTACAATAAAATATGGGTAATGCACTTACAGTAATGATATTTGACAGCTGAGATGATAAACACAATGGAACTCATTTATCAAAGCACCCTAAAGGTATGTTCACACTGCTGATTTGAATGCTGAATTTTCAGCGTCTGAAGCAGCATCAAAACCTCATCTGAAAAGTGCCTCAAAAGCACCATTTCGGACAAGGTTTTGACGAGGCTTTGATGAGGTTTTGGACAAGGTTTTGCAGTGACAGGGGTGCCAATAGGGCAATACAGGCAGTACTCCTGTCATGGGGCCCTAACCAAAAGGGGCCCAGTGATATGTTAAAAAAGAGGAACTAGTAATTTGATTTGGCTGTATGGGTACCTGAACTGTTAATATATGACTGATGGCAGCCCTGTGAAGCGATGTTTCAGGCGGTAGCTGCAGTGCTTAAAGGGGTTCTCTCACTACAAGGATTGCTTTTTATGTTAAAGATCTTGCAAAAACAAGTCTTTTTGCAATATGTGTCCATTAACAGTTTCCTACCTATACTGAGATATCTCCACTTGTATGGGCTGCATCAGCTCCTCAGGGCGCTATAGCTACAGACCTGTTTGATCTATCCTGTTAGGCTGCCAGCGCTGGTCGCTATAGCTACAGACCTGGCTTCTACTGCAGCCCAGTAGAAGCCAGTAAATACGCCCCGAATTCAAAATGAAACCAAGAAAACAGGACTGAGGTAGGAGAAATCAATGTAGCGAGACAACCCCTTTAAGCAGTGAACTACTCAAATAGTTAGCCCTGTTTTCTACATATTGAGACAACAGGATTGCACATTCTTCCACTGAACACCCTCTGAAAAACCATATGTGCAGCACCATTGCTATATATAGTTTATGCATAAAGAACACTGTGAATTCCTAGGAAAAGATTGATGCTATAGTATAGGAATAAGGCCTTATTCACATCATATTTTTGATCTCGTACAATAAATGGAATTGTTTTTAAAGACTAAAAAATTTATCCAAATTTTGCATCTGTTTGTTTTTGATTCAATGAATATATTTATGTAACCTTTTTTTGTTAATAAACAATTGGTTTAACTTTTTTTTTTCAGATTATATACAAAAATGTATGCTTTACATCTGCATACATTTCCCATTGACTTTCATATTAAAAATGTATACGTCTTTTGTATATTTTTGGAAAAGGACAAAATGTGATAGTCTATGCTTTTTCATCATTAACAAAAAAGATAGGCCCTGGTAGTGTGAATCTGAAGCTGCGTGTATCTCTGTGAAACAGCATGGGTAGAAAACCCCTTTAAAACCTATGGAAGCTATAAAGGGATATTCACACGGCGTTTTTTAGATACGTGTTTGGATCCATGTTTCGGACCCAAACACTCATCTAACAATATGCAGTATGATTTTACATTGCTTTCAATGTAAAACACGCATTGGCGTTCAGATGAGTGATCGCTGATGCGTGTTTTACATGCGTCTTTCTGATGCGTCTTTCATATACGTTCAAAGAATTGACATGTCGCTTCTTCATCCGTTTGATGCAGCAGACGCCCTATTTAAGACTATAGGGTGCGTTTCTGCTGCAGCAAAAACTCATCCAAACACGCAGCACACTTTGGGTGCTTGTTGGATGCATTTTACGCAGCACTTTTGAATACGTTTTTCGGATCCGATAAACGTATTCAAAACGCCCTGTGAACATACCCTAAGGGTGTACTGAGTTTTTTACACTTTTTTTTTTTTCATTTTGGCTTTTGTGTGTTGTTGTTCATCTGAGGTTGAATGTACTCATTTTAAGACTTTATAATGTCTAGATGCTTTTTTTTATTATATCCTGACAGTCTCTACACTGGCTGCCTATTCAGTACAGAATACAACATAAACTTATCACTCTCACACATAAGGCTCTCCACAGTGCTGCACCCCCCTACATCTCCTCCCTTATCTCTGTCTACCGCCCTACCCGCTCTCTCCGCTCTGCTACTGATCTAAGACTACACACCTCACTCATCCGAACCTCCCATGCCCGTCTCCAAGATTTTGCACGTATTGCACCAGTTCTCTGGAACATGTTACCCCATGTGATCAGGCACACTCACAACCCCCACAGTTTTAAGTGCGCTCTGAAAACTCATCTTCTTAGACAAGCCTATCAAAATCCCTAATTGTCAACCCCCCAAATTCTGTCACATATTGGTCACTTCCTGCACTTTGGCACCCACAGGCACTTATATGTATATAGATGTAATGGTTGGGATGGCAGGTTCATCCACATTTTATGTATACTACCCCATATTTATGTAACATGGCTGGTCCATTGTAAACCAAGCACTTGTCAGCCTTTGTTTCACCCATACACCATAATAGATTGTAAGCTCTTGCGAGCAGGGCCCTCACACCTTGTGTCTCATTTGTAAGTAGCTTTTTTATAATGTAATGTCTGGTTTGTCTGTGCTTATTCCCTCTATATTGTAAAGTGCTGCGGAATATGTTGGAGCTATATAAATAAAGTTTATTATTATTATTATTATTATTATTATTATTATTATTATTATTATTATTATAAAGCCATAGCATTGAAAGAGAATTTACTTTCCTTCCTCCAGACTATGTATTCCATAATTCTAATAATGTAAAAAGTAAGCTTTTTTTTTTTTTTTTAAATATATTTTGCAGCCAATTAAATTTGGCTGCAAAATATATATTCACTAAATTCCTAAAAGTCTGTATATCACTCTAGTGTTCTTAATTTTATGAGATCATATTTCATGAATGTATTAATTATTTATCTGTACTGTACATTCACACTTCAAAGTTGGATTTGAAGACATACATAATTTCACATAGGCTAAAGCTTAATATGAAACTACCCAAGGAAACCACAAATTCTGCAAAAATGTGTTCCCTAAAAAGAACATGACTGATGTCAGAAGATAGTAACACTTGTATCATGAGTGGAGGCCATTTGTATACACGATTTACTAAAACTCTCCAGAAAGCTGCTTTTGTCTGTGTCTATTCATCAGGGTTCTTTATTTGTAACAGTTCATTGTAGTCTTTTGTATTTGTTCTAGAAACCCACAGGCAGAAACTTTAGCTGCAGATACCAACCCTGTGTACGTCCCTCTTCAGCTCCCATAGTGTTGTATTGTTTCATGTACAACCTTAGGTGAAAGGGAAAAGATATGGATTTAAAAGATAAAGATACTACAGAATAATATTCTTAGCCTGGTAATACAGATAGAATAGGCTTCATGATGTGTTCTCTTCATGTCACTGCTGGTGAGTAATTTCCCAGGGACAGCTTGTATTGCCTCATTGAAAGACAACAATTTCTCTGGCTGTGTGGGAGGGTTAATGCAAGACAGGATCTGAGGGACTGGCCTTCTTCAAGTGAAGTTAGCCATGTAATATGTGTAATCTACAGCTTATTAATGGTCTCTTGTTTCTTTCACCCGTTACAGTAGATATGTCCTAGCTGAACCAGAGTGCTGATTATATGACAACTTGTGCCACACAGCCTTCCCTCCTAGTCATGTAAGTTTTGTTCTTGGAGACCCCCAACTGAAATTATTATAAATGGCTCTCTGATTTGTAAAATTATCTAAAAAAAAAAAAAAAAAAAAAGTGCAAAGCTCTATAGTGCTGCACCGCCCGACATCTGTCTAACACCCTACCAAAGTTTTGCACATGGTCTAAGACTCACATTAAAAAACACACCACAATCACTTAACCGCTGATATTAAGACATAACCTTTAATACAGACACTTTAAAATCCTAAAAAACTATACTATCTCTATATATCCCTAGAAACAACTTTAAAAAACACAATAACCTATCCAATAAAGTAGGGCAACCGCCCCAATAAGGGCGCCCCCACCAGGAACCTACTTCCTTACTATACAATACCTAGTGTCCTCTATATTACTCAAATGATGTTAAAGAGGCTATAGAGGGAAGTATAAGTGGTCTAAACATATTAGATGTAATCCTACTACATTTGCAATATACCACACAGTATATTGGTGGAGAGCTTATTTACATATTCCAATTTCCCAGAGGTCATTGCCTGACCTATAAATCTCTCTAAACCATTTTGATGCTCTCCACAAGAGAACTTTTTCAGCTGTTGCTACCTTTCACAGTATCTCAATGGGTTTTATACTCAAGAGTTGTGGGACTTTCTGTTGAGCTTAATTTGTTTGGTGTACTTTGCGCCAAAAAAACTGACACCCTATTCTCTATATAAATGAACTGTAATACACCAAAACTAGGCACATTATATGCCAGGCACAACACATTTGAATGCACCTATATAGGCGCATCAAATATGCTAACAATGATACACTATGCGCCTAAATTTTGTAATGCACCTGGATTGGCATATTAATTTTACTATGCAAGGTATACCAGACATCAGATTTTTGAAAGGTTTGTACATTCAGGCGCGCTATACACTCATTTAATGTGCCTTAAAACTGGCATAGCGGCACCTCTTTCCTGACATGTCATCCAAAGTCTTATTATTTTCAAACACCCTGTGGTCTAATAGAGAATATATAGTAAACCACTGAGCCCCAATGAAGCACCAAATTATACCAAATCTAGTTTCTTATGTTGAAATACAGTTGCGTAATGATATAGATAATCTGCCTCGTGTGGTAAGATCACATTGCTTCAAAAGTCCTGGCCATCATAATTTTATTTTCACATATTGCCAAGTAACAAGTGATTTTTACATGTTTTTTTATTAATTGGGTGGGTTTCTATAATTTTTTTTTAAATCATAGAACATTAAAAAAATTATGTAAAATAAAAAAAACTTGCCTTCTTACACTAGTAGCAACAGCTGAGGGAGTTTTGGGTCTTTTTGCGGTCTGTTTTCTTTGGGATCTGGTTTGAGAATTTTGAAACATATCGCAATCCCTGATGAATTTTCCCCTTTTCCCTCTCTACTGCAGAAAAAGTTTCCCCCTTTTTTCTTTATGTATTCGGTCTATTTTTCTTTTTTACCCTTGGGAGAAAAAAAAAGGGAATCATTTGTCTGTAAGAGTAAACTCGCACTTGCTGTGCGTCAGCTGCGCTCTGATGCCGGCTCTCTGTCCCACTCGGGGAGCCTTCTAAGGACTTACTTTTTGAAGATGGACCCCCAAACTAAAAATCAGTTCTTGATTTTTTCTTGTCATTTTTGTATCTAGGACTATTTTGTATGGTGTAAAGTAAAGATGATTGTTTTTTTTAAAGAAAGTTTTTTAAAAAGTTTATAAAAATTTTTACCAGGGTTTAAAACCATCTCTATCTTTTGATATGAAAGCGGGGGAGGAGAACCTGCAAAAACCCCCCTGGTGCCGGTCTCATGTAAATATAACCAAAAAATACAGGAAAATTTTTTTGTGTCTGAAAAGGGGAAAGACCCCCCGAATTTTAAGCCTTTAAGGCAGTGGGGTTTTTTTTGTTTTTTTTGGTTCACAAAAAATGAAATTTTTTAAAAATATATAATTTTTTATTTAATTCCATTACCTTTTCCTACTATAACAATTAAGATAAGATAACAAAACCACTTCTCACAGGTTGTTTTTATCACAATATTTAATAGTAAATGAAGACTGAATCATTCCCGCATATTATCCTAAAAAAACACCCAAATACAATGTTGTCAAATGATGCCCTATATTTTTTAAAATTTTTCGGGGGGTTTGTTCGAACAAAATATTTTCTTTTGGGGAAATTTGCAAAAAACAGCCAAATTTTATTGTATGAGTTTTTTCCCTGGAAAAAGGCACCCATTGATAGCTATTCGTATGCCAATTATGTGCAAAAACAGATGTGAGAGAATATGAATTCCATTTCATCTGGGAAATTTTGGACACTGTCAGAAAACAACAACTTGAAAAATATTTGGAATTAACATATAATCGTTTCGTCTTAGATGCATTATTTCATTTTCTTAAGCTTCATGGTTTGCAACGTGAATAAGTATAAAGCATCTCCTGTGATTGCTTTAAAAATAGCACTAAACAAGGATTGTTAACTTTTGGAGGAAAAAGAAAAAAAATCACATGGACAGGTGTATTGCTTTCTATAATGTGGGTATTACAGTGGGCATTCACCACACATAATCACTGACTAAGAGTCAGAGCACAGTGCTAAGACCACCATCAGGGAAATACTGGCACTACTGATGTCAGGGACCTGCATCAGGGGTACCAATAGGGCAGTACTCCTGTCAGGAGCCCTAATCAAAAAGGGGCCCAGTGATATGTTAAAAAATAGGAACTAGTAATGGAACTAGTCATCTATTAACCGTTTTAGGGCCCCATACAGCCAAATCAAATGGGGCCCTAAAAAGGTTAATAGATGACTGATGGCAGCCCTGACCTGGATTACACCACAGCCATCGCAACTTGCCTTCTGCAGGTGCAATCATCCACTCAGTGGGGGCTATAAGTTATTTCCAGGAGTGTGGTAGATTGCAAGATAGGAAGTGAGGGAGCAGATGTTTTGGCTCTATGGGGTCCTAAAAGTCCCCAGTCCTGCACAAAGCCGACACCAAGAAATGGCTCCAGTTCTGGTGGATTCTGCAACTATTCATCTGTCTGGCCATACTGCACATGACCAATTTTCCACTACTTCATTTAGCAAAATTAGCTGTTTCCCGGAGTCTCAGTCGCTGCACCTGCAGCAGCTCCTATTTCTAAAGGATTGTTTATGGTGCTATTCAGGAATACACAATGTCCTATCCCATTAAATGGGTAACACTGCATTGAAATAAGTAAGTAGTTAAAGGGGTTTCCCAAGACTTTAAAAATTCCTACCACGTCAAATTGTGCTAAAATAGAAAATGAACCCGTTCCTACCTCTATCGTCACCATTCCAGCCCTAGCAGAGCTCCGGTGCCTCTTTTCCTCCAATAGGTCCGTCACTGATGTCACATTCAGGGAGGTTTTTAAGTCTTGGAAAACCCCTGTAATGTCAGTGTGTTGGGTTCGTTTTTCATGTTATCTTATGTTATTGCAAATAGAAGGAGGTTGGTGGGCATCAAAAAATAATGCCATACAACCCTAGTGGACCCCTCCAGAAGAGAATTTTATCCACATAAACATAATTAAGGTCTCCCATCAGAAGTCACCATACATTCAGTTATATTTCCTTCCTGCATTCCTCTACCCTAGTGTTCCCGTTCAATCCAGTAAATTTAGGTTTATTGTAAAAAACTTCACTATAGGAAGCAAAACCCTTTCAAGGCCTTTTTTTCCCCTCGACGGGGCCCAAAAAAAAATGGGGAAAAAAAACAGAGGGGTTTAAAAAAAACCAAGAACCTTTTTTTTTCATTGTAAATTTAAAGATAAAAAGGGCGCATTTATGTTTTTTTTTTTTTTAGCGTCTAAACCCCAAATTTTTTCAGCGTTTTATAATAGGTGAATGCGTTTATTTAGAACCCCGCCTATGCAGGCCATAAATCCATTTTAAAAGCGCTAAGATAATTTTTGGCACTTTGAAAGTGGTTTACCTGTTCACAGTAATGCCCCTGGAATTGCCAATTAAAACTTAAACTATAGCTTTGTGGGTTTAGTGCGCCCCACTCCCCCCGCTCCCCAACTCGGGTCGTTACAAAGTCCCGCGGGCGCTCTGTAGGTGCCTTACACATTGGGGATTAAAAATATAGCAAAGGGGGCTGCCCCAGTTTTGGGGGCTGAAATTCGCCAGAGTTTTGGCGAGGCCCCCTTTTTATCATGCGCCCAAAGCGTATAAAAAGTGGTATGACTTTTTCAATTTTTAAAACCCCCCCCACTAAATAGTGATTGCTGTGGGTTCAGAAGCTGAATCCCCTCCCTCTGTTGTTCACCAGGGGAAGATGCTGCTGGGTGCACATTTCACCAGTACTGGCCTCTGCAGGAGAAATGTGGTATTACAACATTGAAAACGTGCTGAGTCCTCCACAGGAGGAGATGCTGTTTGGGTCCTGAGCAAGGGATGCCCTCTATGACCTCCAAATGTCCTAACTGGGCATATGGACAGGGTTTATCAAGAAATAACTTATTTACAAACTAGTAGCATTTTTCTCTAAGATTCATTTATGAGATAAATAATATATAATAATAATAATATAATATAATCCCATAATTTCACACATGCCACATTACGGAAAACCAGATGTGTCCGGTATGTACTGAGTTTTGCTTTTCTCTTCTTGGCTCAACGTTTTTACATTTGAGCATCAGATTTTTCTTCCAGATTTTTACCTTGAACGTTTGTCTTTTTCGAAAAAAAAAATGTCCAAAGTTTTTTGTTTTTTTCATGCTTTAGGAAGGGTGATGTTTCTTCTTGGCAACGCTTCCTTTCAGCACTTCCATCTGTGCTCAGCAAAAATCCTTTTTTGTTAAATTTAACCCAAAAATAAATTTTTTTTTACGAAACTTCCAATAACACTTTAGCATTTTAAATCCCACTGGGGTGTTCGGTTTATTAAATTTATTTGTGTGCACGTTCTGCTAAAGTAGTGATAGATTTATAAAGAGAGACACCACATAAATACTGCAGTGGGTTCCATCATGCTGAAAGGTTGATGATTAATAAAGATAACATTAATGCAAAAAGTTCCAGCAGTGGACTTAAGGCTACTCGGCTGGACAAATCCCATGAGTCAGGCAGTCACAATATGAGTATTTTTTTCTATGGAAGTTCTTTTTTGGGATATGAATCTACACTATTTGTCATTTGCAGTTAGTCAATAAGGCAGAACTGCAAAAAAGTCAAAAAAACAGAAACCCAAGACAATAAAAGGGATAAGTGGAGGGCCATACTAGAAATGCGCTATTACGTGATGGCCATTATATCAAAGGGCTCACATGTAATCAGGATGAAAAAGAAAAGGGCAAGGGAAATGAATTGTCTTCATGAAACAAGTCCTTTAAAAATAATTCCAAATTGTATAGCATCACCACCATATTGACAAAAAAATGGCGGGAAAGGAGAAGCTCAAAGGGGGGTAAGGTTTCTCTGTGGGGTGTATGGAGACGTATAGATCATGCAGTTCTCCATAGCAAATTCAGAAAAGCCCGGGAAAGGACTCCAGGCCCTCCAGGGAAGCAGCACCTTAAAGTCACACCAACCCTTTAAAGCCCCTTTAAAAATTGTTTGGGGGATTTTAAAACCCAAAGCCAGTAACTCTGTTTCGGAATTTTCTTTTTTTTGGTATTCAAAGAAATCACATTTTGAGTGCTCATAAGGTAAACATGTTTATATTTAAAACTGATATGATCGTAATAAATTAATAAAAAAAATTAAATTACTAATTTAACACTTTTCTGCTCTGCTCCTTGAAGATAACCAGCTATGTATGGTGTCTTCTAGGCAAGGCTGCATAGGAAATATGCAAATTAGTTATCTTCCAGAAGGAAAAAAAAAACTGTTTCTCTAGTTCCACCTCTTGGAGGCAGATGCCTGGTAAGTAAAGGTCCAGTTCTTTAAGAACCCTTGCAACATGTCTAGGGATATAAGCCAACCCAGAAACTCATCTATTTATAGCTGTTTCCATGCCCTGTGTAACCAGTGTTGAGTACTGGCTATGTACTCATGAGGGGCAAGTAGCCTAAAACAACTTTGTACAGATGAGTTTATGGTTTGGCTATTAGTCCTGGTCATATTGGAAGGGTCCTTAAAGTGTCAGATGTTGAGTTAAAAAGAAGCTGCCTCAACAGGTGGCAATACAGGTACAGTTTTCATCTTTCTGGAGCCTATAGGTTGTGTTCACACATTGTGATAATATTTGGAAATAGGTTTGTGTTTGTTTTCTCAATATGGAAAAAACTAAGTCCCTGGTCATATGGTCTATTTTTACTTATAAAACAAACCCAAATTTTTCAGAAAATCTTTTTTTTGGACAGCACTTAAAAATCAAAAAATCCCCCTGAAAAAGGGACATTGAAAAAAATGCCAAAATGAGAAACCCCAAAGAAAAAAAATGAAACATTTAACACATCCGAAAAAAAAGTATTTGATGCTTCCCCTGGTTTTCCACAGTAAAGTACATTTTAAACGACGTCCTAATGGTTCAGAATACTTGCCAATCCCAACCTACCAGATCCCTTTTGGGAAATTTAAATTTACTGTTTTATCCAAAGCTTTTAAATCACTTTTCCCACAATTTATACAGCCCTTTTAAAATTTTGGGATAAGTAATTTTTTTTTTCACTGAAAACATAAAAATAAAGACTCATATAAAATGAGTACATTCCCTTACATATATTCCTTACGTACAAAGAATTTTTGAGGAAAAATGCGGTAAAATAGTCGGATATAAACGCTTTATTTGGAATAGGGGAAAAAAGGGGCAAAAAATGTATTAAATTAGATTTTGTTTGCATTTAGTCCTAGTTATTTTTAACCCCCCTAAGACCAGGGGTTTTTTTTTAAATTAACCCGTTTTTTTAACCTGTGCCTCCGTTTGTGAGAAAGTGGGAGTCACTTTCAGTGCCCCCAAAAAGTAAATTTAATACACCCCCTCTGTTGTCGACGCCTTGATAAGTCTTTTACTTTGGGGTGCTGGTATTAAAGAGAAACCGTCCCCCAGGGGATGCCCCCCCCCTTCTGGGCAGCACAGGGAGTAAAAAGCTTTTTTCCAGCACTGGTCTTATTTTGAGGGGCTCAGGGTATTTACGCCAAAACGCATTTTCGCCAGAAAAAAATCATTCAAAGAGTCAAATTTTTCAAACCCCCCCACCCGAGGCACCCCCCCCACTTCAACTGATAAACCATTACTTTTTAATAGGTAAAAAAAATGTGAATACTCCAGGTGGGCGGGCAGCCTTTAGGGGGAGGGCTAACACCTGCTATGAAAAAAATTTGAGGAAATGCCGAATTACTGAACAGCAGGTCTGACACGGCTTATGCGTCCTCAAAGGGGGATAAACTATGTAAGGTTCCCTTTTTAACCATTATAACATTTTAGATTCGGGCCCCAAAAAAGCTTTCTTTTTTTTTTGCACATTCCAAAAATGTTTTTAAATTTCTATATTGTCATAGCTTTATAACATCTTTTTGTCATTTTTTGTTTATTTTTCTTTTACACTCTTCATTGCTGACTAAAAGTTTTTTTTTTCATCACAATGATTAGCTGTTAACATGTAGGGAAAGCTAAATGAAGATTTACCAAATACTTATGTTTTATTTGTTTTTTTCAGGGGATAAGAAGATTTATGTACTTCTATTACACAAAATTTTTTGTTACTGACCACCTCTACTCTCTCCTCTTATTTGATTGCTCACAAGCCTTCGGCCCGGTGAGTCTTATCTTTCCAGGAGTTTTTTTTACCTAAGTTAAAAGACAAGTTTTAACCCTAAGGGAAAGTTCCACGGGTTAATTTTTTGGGGGCATTTTGCCAATATTTCGAGTGTCTGGTCAAACGAGCGAATGGGGCCCCAATCTTTGGAAATTTCACAAATTTTCCTAGAGAACTAGGTTACCCTCCTCCCCCCGGGGGGTTACAAACGATGTATTGAAGCCCGGGAGAAAGTGGCATGTACTTATTCGGCGCTGTCAGGGGCAGGCACTGATCAGCGCGACTCCTGAAGACCCGGCGTAATTGCGGGGCATACACACATACCCTTAGAGTTATGTAGCTTTTGACACTACAGATTATGAACCTCTTGTACTTATTCCTGTAACGTGATATGCCAAACACGCTAAACCCCCCCACAGCCTGACCCGGAAACATGAGTCTAAAAGGGGGTGAAGACGAAGCATAGGGGAAAACCTCTTTAAACCTATTTCCAATACATTCTCATTAGTACATGAAAATAACCATTGAAACTTCAAAATTACTCCTCCTCTTACAATGAAATTTGAACTACACATACTTTACGACAATCAAAATTATGTCACAACATATGTTAGAAATGTCTAGCATTTGCACCAAGTAGGTTTTTTTTTTCAAGTGGATTATCTACAGTGGCTTGGTGTACATAAAGTGTAATACAGTAACAGCAATACAGATGGGAAAAAATCATTTTCACATACAGCAGAAAAAATCTGCATGAAATCCATGCTAATAGTGACCTGCAGTGTAGATTGTAAATCTGCAGTGTGTCGATATGGCAGATACCGGGATTTACGGGGAATTCCATAGATTTCAATTGGGGAAACAAAACCCACTGAAAATTTTTCTCTTGGGCCCAAATAACAAAGTGAAGCAGAACTCACAACTGCGGTTTTCAATCACAGATTTTTTTTTCTTTTAAATTGATTTAATATGCACTAAAAATTCACAACAATTCTGCACTACAATTGCATGATTTTGTTTGGGTTTACCACTGTGAAAAATCAGCACTACCTCGGTCCTGTGTGAGCATACCCTTCTTCTCAGGGATCAGAAGTTTTTCAGATCATGCACGGGCCCCCACTGGCATTGTTGGGAGAGTGGTAATGCAATCACATGCATTCCATTACACAGCATGGGATGGTGTAAAAAAAAAATCAAACAAGCCTTGCTTTTCCCGAAAATCAGTCTGGAAAATTTCAGTGTCTTTCAGCATAACCATGCCCGTTTGATTTCCCCAAATTTCCAAAAATAGTTCGGGGGTTTGGCAGATTTAAATAAAGTATTAAGAATAAAAAAATATCTACAGCAACAGCTGCTTTTTGACAGTTCCAATAGCAATAGTAGAACAAGAGGGTTTAAAAAAAACTAAAAATTGAAAGGGTTTTCCTAAATTGAAAACCCCCACCGCTTCCCCCCCCACTGCACAAAATAAAAAATTTTAAACCCTGCTTACAGTAACTCTCCCAACCACCCTTCCCGCCTGCCCAAACTCCAGTTTCCCCCCCAGGCCCCTTACTGTGAATTAGTTTGTGGATCCATATGCTACAACCATCATTGACCTCTGTTTTGGTGACATTTCCTGCCAGGTTTTTCACGGGCACGCCGCGGCTCAGCATAGGAGCATGGGCATGGCCTTGTTCCCACTGCTGCGGCGGTCCCGGCTCCTGTTGCCACTGCTGTGCCGGCGTCCACCAGCAATTCCTACTAACCGGTCCTCGCTCCTGCTCACACCCACCCTCTGTGGCTGCCTGTGCACGCACCAGAGCCCTTTAGGGCTCGTGTAGCAGTCTTCTGACATTTAAAGGAACAATGTCACAATTTCCTGCCAAGTGACCTGTGATCTTTGTGCATAAAAGGAACTTCCCACCCTTGCTCCTGGTCAGTTCGTTGTTGTCTGCATAGAGCAGGACCCCTGTTTCCAGTGTTAACTCCTGTGTTAATCCTGCGCTTTCTAAAGCGCTTTCTGCTGCTGTACCAGTCTGGTTTTACCTGCTCTTACCTGCCGCTGCACCAGTCTGTTATATCTGATGTTATCTGCCACTGTACCAAGTCTGTTACCTGCCTGGGACTGCATTACCTGTGTACGGCTACACCTGCTGTGACCTGTCATCCCTACTAGTGTCCTGTCCTGCAGTTATACCATCTACGCTCGCATTCACCCAGAGGATCCGCATACCCGGCATTCCACTCCTGAGCAATATGAAGAACGGTCTGACTCCCATCATTCCCATGCATCCTGGCAGTGGCGTAGCTACAGGGGTCGCAGCGGTCGCAATTGTGACCGGGCCCCTGAGGCAGGAAGGCCCCGCAGGCCCCATCGCTACAAAGCTGCGATCTTTACAAGCAACAGCAGCAGCAGCTAGAACGTACTGTGCCCGGAGGAGGAAGCCAGGCAGAGGAAGTGGGCGGGGCTAAAGCCTCCCAGGCGGAACAGTAATGGAGTCAGAGAGCAGCCACAGACGGCACTGCTCTGCTCCAGCTCCAGCAGCCCTCACCTCCTGCCGACACAGTAAGTACAAAAGAAAACATGATTACAGTCAAAGAGCACATTATATAGGATGGCATGATAAACATATAGGATGAGCCTGTAATGTGTAGACCTCAAGGTACTTGAGATTGGCCGGTGTGGCAGACATACTGGGACCTGTAGTTCTGCAGCAACTGCTGTGGGACTACAGAATACTACACTACATATGCTTTAAGTTTTGAAGGCTATGTAGTGTAGTATTCTAGTACTTGTAGTTCCACAGCAGCTTCTGTAAAAGTTCCACATAGGCCAGTCTCAAGTACCAGGAATACACATTGCAGGCACACATATGTATACACACACACATGTATACACTTGGTAGTTGTAGAACTACAGATCCCAGCAGTGTCAAGTACCATAAGGAATGCACATATATATGTAGAGTGTGTGTGTCTGCAATGTGTATTCCTTATGGTACTTGACACTGTTGGGACCTATAGTTCTACAACTACCAAGTACTCTAGGGCAGTGTTTCTCAACTCCTGTCCTCAGGACCCACCACCAGGTCATGTTTTCAGGATCTTCCACAGAATGCACAGACCATAATTAGATCACCTGTGCAGCATAATTAGATCACCTGTGCAATGCTAAGGAAAGCCAGAAAACATGACTTATTGGTGGGTCTTGAGGACTGGAGTTGAGAAACACTGCTCTAGGGGGATAACAAGTAAAATAAAAAAGATGTAAAAACGTTTAAAAAAAATCTAAAACATTGAAAACATTCCCTTTTGCCATTTTACAAATAAAATAATCAAAAAGTGACACATAATTGGTATTGCCTCAGTCTTAAAAGTCCAGTCTATTAAATATAACATAATTTATTCAATATGGTGAACACTGCAGAGCCTGTGTACACTGTCTGACCACTATTACCGCCATATAGTGACTATACAGTGGTAAAGTGTAATGTTTTAATGTTGTAATGTGTGTTTTTATTCAGTAACAGTACAGTGGTTTAATGCAGTCTCCTTATGGTGGTGATATGTGGGGTATTATTTGGTCTTTGTATATTGCTTTAATTTGGTATTATTGGTCTTGGTATAATGATTTGGTGCGTAACAGTATGGTGGTATTAGTCACTATATAGTGGTGAAATACAGTGATAAGTGGTGGTATTATTGGTCTTAGTATATTGATCTGATGAGTAACAATATGTTCTACTAGTCACTAAATGGTAGTGATATGTGGGGTATTATTTGGTCCTTGTATATTGTTATTATTGGTATTATTGGTCTTGCTATACTGGTTTGGTCAATGATCGCCGGCCCCATAGACACTCATTATCCACGGCTCGTATCCTGCCAGGATAATGTGCAAGTCACTTTCTCCCCCTCGCCGTATTTCGCGAGCGGGGAGAGGAGACGGAATCCACAGTTCTCTATGAGATCTGTGGATTACCGTAATGACAGGGATGGATTTCAGCCGTATTTGAGCGCAGTACGGCGCGCAATACGGACTGAATTCTGTCTCAAAATCGCCGTGTAAACATAGCCTTCCTCCAGTCAGGGTTTTTATGACATAGCCTGCTGATTTGCCATAAACATGCGATAGGAATACACTATTCACTTGAAGAAAGAGATAGACTAATGGAAGATTACGATTCTTGATTATGACATTTCATATGTCTGGCCTGTCTCTATTCCAATTTGTACAAATTCCTGAAAGTTTTACAATCTGCTTGTAACTGTGAGATCTACACGCAGCTGTTATCACATGTACCAAATGACGGGAAAACATCAGAATTCAGCTCCCATTCTCCTGGAGCTTCAAATCATCTGCTCAACTTGTTGTCTCAAAACATTGGTAGATATAGGCAGCTGCACTTTATTATCTTATACATGTAAAATCTAAAAATTAGGTTTGCCACCAGACCAGGGGCGTAACTAGAGAAGCCTGGGTCCCATAGCAAACTTTTGGATGGGCCCCCCTTGATGTGACGTCATCGCACCGCCCATGTAAGCACTGTGGGCCGGCGCCTGCTAGGCTTAAGGCCTAGTAGGCAGATCACCGAGCAGTCCTGTCTGTGGACGCTCGGGCCCGAGGGCCTGGGCGTTCAGAGGTAGGAAGCGCCGGGCCCCGCAGCTCCACCCTGCCGGCAGTGAACTGTTCGGCAGGAGCCGAACTACCGGGGTAGTAGACGTGTTAGCAGCTGCCCCGAGGCATTGGTATAGCCAGCATTATACCCAGTATTTTGCACTGTAAATAGCAAGTGTTGGTAATTTATTCTCTAAGAAGACAGCGTGAGGCTATTTTGCCCGACTAACCTAACCCTACTACTATGTTATCTTTGCTAGAAATGGCAAAACATCATCATTTGATTGATTCATGGCGACTCATTCTGATAATCAGATGTCATAGATGTCTCAAATGTCACAAATATCTCATTCTTACTCCAGGAGTCCTCTGGCCTTGGACGCTTCCCCAGCTGCCTGCAATCACTACCATCGCCCTCACTGTCACAGATGAACATCTGTCTCCATGGCTCCAAGAGCCTGCAGACCAGGGCATTACTCTGCAGCCACAGCATTTACTCTCTGATGTTTGTAAGCTCAGCACTATCTCTGCTGTCTCCCCTACCACTAAGCCAGCAGCCACTCATTACGCATGCTATGAACCTGGGCGCCTGGAAAAGTTGGTAGATTTCCTGAGCAGCTCTAGCAGGTCGGACTGGACTACAGGGGAACATGGAAAAGGCTTGGTAGGCTCCTGAGCATGGCAGACCTGGAGTTTCTTCTAAACAGCATATAAGAGGCAAAAGCCAAGTGGCAGAATATAAGTGGCATGTACAGTAGCCAGTGTCTGACTGGGGTGCCTAGGGCCCACAGGTGGAGCTTTTTCAGTGGCCCACCATTTGAGCTGTTTCAAGGCCCACTGGTGGAATTTATATTAGGGGCCCACCCTACAGCTACTGTAAATGACTGTGCATGCCGCCTATACTCTGCCTCTTGTTTTATGCCTCTCTTTCTATGCATTTTTGCCTCTTCTGACAATGTATATGCAGTTAAAAATCAACTTCAGGTCTGCCATGCTCAGGAGCCTACCAAGCCTTTTCCATGTTCCCCTGTAGTCCAGTCCGACCTGCTAGAGCTGCTCAGGAAATCTACCAACTTTTCCAGGAGCCCACTGGGGGTTTTCCCTATTCCCCTCTTGGCCAGTCCGAGCCTGACAGTAGCTGTATTGTGGGCCTCCTGAATCAACTGCACTGATGGGCCCCCAGAATCAACTCCACTGGTGCATCCCAGAATCAATTCCGCAGGTGGGCCCCATAATCAACTGCATAGGTGTTCCCTAGGCACATCAGTCCAACACTGAGCACTTATATAGTGTGGGCTCAAAAGCTGTAGAGCTGTCTGCCATGTCCAGCCAAGCCCTGGATGCATTATGAAGTCTGAAGACTACCAACAAATTTTGCAGCATAATGTAGGGCCCAGTGTGAGAAAGCTGGGTCTCCCTCAGAGGTCATGGTCTTCCAGCAGATAATGACCCAAAACACACTTCAAAAAGCACTATAAAATTTGCGAGAAAGCACTGGAGACTTTAAAGTGGCCAACAATGAGTTCCTACCTGAATCCCATAGAACACCATTTGGAGAGATCTCAAATGGCAGTTTGAGGAGGCCCCCTTCAAATCCAGGACCTGGAGCAGTTTGCCAAAGAAGAATGGGCCCAAAATTCCAGCAGAGCATTGTACGAAACTCATTGATGGTTACCGGAAGCGGTTGTTCACAGTTATTTTGGCTAAAGGTTGTGCTACCAAGTATTAGGCTGAGGGTGGCAATACTTTTGTCCGGCCCATTTTTGAAGTTTTGGGTGAAATGATGAATGATTTGATTTTTGTTTCATTCTCTTTTGTGTTTTTTCATTGCAAGCAAAATAAATGAATATATGAATACCAAAGAATTTGTGATTGCAATCATTTTCAGGAAGAAACTGAGTATTATCTGGCAGAATTGCAGGTGTGCCAATACTTTTTGCCACAACTGTATACAATGGTGTAGAGTATTTTACTCTGTAACACTGCATATGCCCAGTAACAAAGGAAAGCTGAGAGACTGAGTGGTGATGTGGCGTCACCACGCCCTTACTGTTAATCTGCAAAACCTGGCTGCCCTGAACTGTGCAGCTGTACAGGTTTAGCTGCACAGGGTCATTTCTCTAAGGGGACAATGTAGACGGCCACATGGGGCACCATGTAAATTTAAAAGGGGTGGGGCACCATGTAGGTTTGACAGACCCACCCACTGCAAGAAACGGACATTATACAGATTCATTAAAACCTGCAGCAGGTTTAAATAGACCTACAGGATCTTTTACTGTGATGTCACTAAAGGTCCTGTATGTCTATTAGCACTGTGTAAGAGAGAAAGAGGAGAAAGAGAGGGAGGGCCAGATCAACAGTCTGTATGTAAGAGCAAAGGGCTACAGTAGCAGTATATATGTGACAGGAGGAAGCAGTCTATATGAGAGAAAGGAGGGGGCATGAACAGTAATCTATATAGGAGCATGGAGGGGACTAGAGCAGAAGTTTATATGTAAGGAGATGGCATGAGCAGTGTTTTATTTATGAGCGTGCAGAATTCCTTGAGTAGCAGTCTGTGTATATGGTGGAGAACATAAGCAGCTGTCTATATGTGAGATGAAGGGACCAGAGCAGGGGTCTATATGTGAGAGAAGAGGACATGAGCAGCAGTCTATATGTTAAAGTTGAGGATCCATAAGCAGTGGAGTATATCTTAAGGAGGTTGGGACCAGAACAGCAGGCAACATACAAAAGAGGAAGGGGTCATGAGCAGCACTCTGTGTGTGAGAGAGGATGAGGCTATTAGCAGCCATCTATATTTGAGAAGGGGGACATAAGCAACAGTCTATATGTAAGACAGAAGGAGGATACATCTGCAATATATATGTTAGAGAAGAGGGGGGTATGAGCAATGTTCTGTTTGTGAGAGTGTAGGGGACAAGAGAGGCGTTCTATATGTGAGAGAGATAGAGGATGTGAGGGAGGTGGGGCATGATCAGCAGTCTATACTTGAGGCAGAGGCCATGAGCAGTAGCCTATCTGTGAACGTGTTGGGAACCGCAGTGTCTATATGTGTGACAGGATGAGGGCATGAGCAGCCGTCTGTATGTCAGAGGAGAGAGCTGTGAGCAGCTGTTCATATGCGAGAAATGGGGGTTACAGCAGCAGCCCTTATGTGATATACATATACATGGGGCACTATTATTGTCTAGGGCACAGATTGAGGCATTTTCTGTTTGGTTTTATTTTATTTTGGGGGGGACACTATTTGGCACTGATAGTTTAAGGTCACATACTATGGATCTATTATTCATAACTGAAGTACAGCAGTGATAGATATGGGGCATTGACAGGGGCAGCACTGAAGGGAGGAGGATCAGAAAATGTTTGCAGAGGTTAGAAACAGGGGGGAAATATATACAGTAATTGTTTTTATGTTTAATTCATTGTATTAACAAAATGAACAATATTTGGGGCAAGGGAGGAAGGGAGGTCTCAATTGTGAAAACCTTTGCACAGGGTCCATCAAAGTCCCTCGTTCAGCGATGGGGCATGTCACAAGACCTGCCTACTGATTGTCATAAGGATGAGTTCCCCAAAGTCTACGGCCCCACTGTCTTTAAGAACTACAGTATGTTGCAGACTGTGAGGATAGTAATTGTGCTACCCTTTTGTCCAGTTTTTTTTTGTGTGTGGTGTGGTATATATATATATATATATATATATATAATATATATATATATATATAATATATATATATCCACCCCCATCCCATGCTGTGTCCATGGAGCCTTTGTAATTCCCCCTGTAATCTCGTGTCCTATTCCCCCCCCACCCCCCCCCACTCTGCTAATTAGGTAACACGACCCCTCCCACTTCTTGTTCACCTCTGATTGTTCTGTTTGGGATCAAGCTTAGTATATAGTCACTCACACTGGTGGCCATTGGACACATGTGGCCCTGCTCCAAGTGTGGCCCCAGCTAAGTGTGAATTAAACCAGATTGAACAAGGATTGCAAGGTAACATCTACACTTTCTCTCCCACTAATAGACTGCTAACCTGTCTAATACTATGCTTTTCTTTCCCCCCATTATCGCAATCTCCACTCTCCTCACACTTACTGCTTATCCCCATACTCCCTCTCTGGATAATGGGCTCTACATCTCCCCCTGAATTCTACCCGCTCTCCTGTCTGCTGCCACCAACCTCTTCCCCACTGTTATTGCCCTCCGTACCAAACAAACCCTGCAAAACTACAGTCTTTCCTACTCCCACCTGCTCACCCTCTCACTGCTCCTTCTGGCTTCTGGGGACATATCCCCCAACCCAGGACCCCCACAGCACATTCCCACCATCGTCTCTCCCGCTTTGAACAGACTCACCACTACAAATCCCGCTAATCCCTTCAACCTGATACACATCCCTCTGACCCCTGCTTCCCCTATCCCTCTCCTTGGAGCTCTATGGAATGCGCGGTCTGTATGTAATAAACTTTCCTACATACATGACTTGTTCATCTCTCGCAACTTACTCTTCCTTGGTCTGACTGAAACCTGGCTGACCCCCTCTGACACGGTCTCCCCTGCCGCACTCTCTCTCAGCGGCCTCCAACTTACCCACACTCCTCGCCCTGGTAACAAGCATGGCGGAGGTGTCGGCCTCCTCCTGTCTGACACCTGTTCCTTTGTTCCCACTCCACCTCTGCCTTCCCTCACACTCTCCTCCTTTGAGGTGCCCTCTGTCTGCATCTACACCCCCTCCAACATCCAAGTGGCTGTTATCTACCGACCCCCAGGCCCTGTCAGCACCTTTCTCAACCACTTTTCTTCCTGGTTTCTCCACTTTCTTTCCACCGACATCCCCACTATCATCATGGGAGACTTCAATATCCCAATCGACAACCCCCACTCTACTTCCAACAAACTCCTTTCACTCTGCTCCTCTTTCGACCTCTCCCAGTGGACTTCAGGAGCCACTCATAAAGCTGGACACACACTGGACCTCATCTTCACCCACCTCTGGCCCCTATCTGACCTCTCAGACTCCCCTCACCCCATATCTGACCACAACCTGCTTACCTTCTTCACCATCTCCACCCCACCTGCTCCTCCTGTCTCATATCCAGTACGACCCCGCAGGAACCTACAAAGCCTCAACCATCTCACTCTCTCTGACTCTCTTGCACCTCTTTCAACCATCTCCTCATTTAATGACCCAGACGCAGCCACCACTTTCTACAACCACACAATCACCACCACCCTTGACTCAGTCGCTCCTCTCACACACAACAGAACCCGCAAAGTCAACAGACAACCCTGGCACACAGACTCCACTAAACAACTGAGGCAAGCTTCCAGAATTGCAGAACGCCGCTGGAAGAAAACTCGCTCCACCGATGACTTTGCCTCATACAAACAATCACTACATACATTTAAATCTGCACTCACCTCAGCCAAACAGGACTATTTCACCAATCTCATATCCTCCCTGTCTCAAAACCCCAGACAATTATTCAAAACCTTCAACTCTCTCCTCCGCCCACCAGCACCTCCTCCCCATCCCTCCTTTCAGCAGACGACTTTGCCATTCACTTCCTCCAGAAGATCAACCACATCAGAGAAAGCTTTAGCCCGCAGTCCCCACCACCCTCCTCTACTCTTGCAAACTGCTCTTCCCCCTTAACCTGCTTCCCCACTGTCACTCATGACAACCTTTCCTCTCTACTGTCCAAATCCAACCTCACTACCTGTAGTCTGGACCCACTGCCATCCCACCTCATCCCAGACCTCAGTGCGTCGATCATCCACGCCCTCACCCATCTGTTCAACCTATCGCTAACCTGTGACATCTTCCCTTCCGCCTTTAAACATGCTACTATCATGCCAATCCTTAAAAAAACAACCCTTGACCCCTCCTCTCTGTCCAACTATCACCCCATCTCACTGCTCCCTTTTGCTTCCAAACTCCTCGAACAGAACGTCTATCTTCAACTGTCCTCCCACCTCTCCTCCAACTCTCTTCTTGACCCATTACAATCTGGTTTCCGACCCCACCACTCTACCGAAACCGCCCTAACCAAGGTCACCAATGACCTAGCAACTGTCAAAGCCTCACGCCACTACTCTGTGCTTCTCCTCTTGGACCCGTCCTCTGCCCTTGACACTGTCGACCATTTCCTCCTGCTACAAATCCTCTAAACTCTCGGCATCACGGACTTGGCCCTTTTCCGGATCTCCTCATGCCTCACTGATCGGACATTCAGCGTCTCTCATTCTCGCTCCACCTCCTCCCCCCCGGCCTCTCTCTGTTGGTGTCCCTCAGGGGTCAGTCCTGGGTCCTCTACTCTTCTCTCTTTACACTCTTGGCCTCGGTCAGCTCATAGCCTCACATGGCTTTCATTACCACCTGTATGCTGATGATACCCAACTTTACATCTCCGGCCCAGATGTCACTTCTCTACTCTCCCGGATCCCTGACTGTCTGTCCTCCATTTCCTCCTTCTCTCCTCACATCTCCTAAAACTAAATGTGGAGAAAACAAACCAAACATCTTTCCACCATCCAACTCTACCCCCCCCTTGATCTCTCTATCTCAGTCAATGGCTGTACACTCTCACCTGTTCCGCAAGTCCGCTGCCTTGGGGTAATCATCGACTCCGCTCTATCTTTCAAACCACACATCCAAAACCTCACCTCTGCCTGCCGCCTCCACCTGAAAAACATCTCTCGCATCCGCTCAGTCCTCAACTATGACACTACAAAAATGCTGGTCCATGCCCTTGTCATCTCCCGCCTAGACTACTGCAACATCCTTCTCTGTGGCCTCCCATCTAGCACTCTTGCCCCCCTTCAAACAATTCTCAACTCCGCTGCCCATCTTATCCACCTCTCTCCCCGCTACTCCTCTGCCTCTCCCCTCTGTCAATCTCTTCACTGTCTCCCCGTTGCCCAGCGAACTAATTTCAAGTTGCTAACTGTGACCTACAAGGCTCTCCATAACCTATCCTCTCCATACATCTCTGCCCTAATTTCCAAATATCTCCCCTCACGCAATCTCCGCTCCTCACAGGACCTTCTCCTCTGCTCTCCCCTTATCAGCTCCTCACACAACCGTCTCCAAGACTTCTCCCGTGCTTCACCCACACTCTGGAACTCACTGCCCCAACACATCAGACTCTCCTCCACTTTCACCAGCTTCAAAAGCAATCTGAAACCCATTTCTTCAGGCTTGCCTATAACCTACAATAACCCTGCTGTCACTACACCCTTCACAACATGTCTGCCCCTCACCTCCTGTCCTCTTTCCCCTCCTTGTAGATTGTAAGCCCTCGCGGGTAGGGGTCCTCTCTCCCTTTGTCGTGCCAATTGTCATTCATCAATTATCATTGTACTCGTTTGACTTATGTTATGTATGTAACCACCCTCGAATGTACAGCGCCCTGGAACCAATGGCGCTTTAAAAAATAAATATATAATATATATATATATATATAATATATATAATATACACGCACACATACACAGATGCTTTAGCCCTCCGTACTTTGAGCCTGTGCTTCCCCTTTTTGCCCAGCAGGGAGTCATGAATACAATTCAAAGTGTATTCTGTATCCAAATACTTTTGCAGTCCACATCACATTCACTTAAACATTTATATCATCCGCATCTAAAATTATAAATCTATTTCATTATTTATTTAATCTGTGATTGTACAACATAATATAGCGCAGGTGCAGTGAGTTGGTGAGGCTACTAGGGAACAGAACAAGAACATGAGGTCATAAGCTGACTTATTAAAGTGCACTGACTAATGCACATAATATATATATATTTATCTATCTATCCTTATCTATATATCTCATACATATCTATATATACCATATCTATCTATATGGGGAATGACATTCTGTGGTTATAATTTCTGTATACGTTGGAGGCTTCCCAGGGGCACCCACGCTCCTCCGTTATACTCAGCCTACATGGTTCATGTCTGCTCACAGATGGGTTTTTCTCTTGTGTGGGTGTTGAAGTTAGAATAATGAATTTGTTACGTGCATCTGCCCTCTGTGAATGTTGCATTACACTAATCTATTCCTCTCAGGAGCCTTTGGACATTACAAAAATGACATTGCAAAATTTCTGATAAAACTATAGAATTGGTAATAAAACAAAGCCCTTTAAATTTCTGTAAAGCTAGGTATAATTTAAGTGTTTGCATCTCACATTGAAGGATTTCATCAGGCCAGAAAAAAAGGATGGGACTACACTGCACAGTTGCGATGTGGCCAAGAACAATGCTTCAGTGCAGCCGCCAATGACCACATGAAATGACGGCAAACTTTTGTTGGCACTGATAGCTGTGGTTATTGAATGTATCATGACTGCGTCACAACTGTGCCATATATTCTCACCCAAACTCCTCTATCCACTATCCACCTGTTGCTCCTCTAGAGCTCCAAACTTTTAGGGTAATTTCACACAGCATATTTCCACCACGTACCTTTGTGTGTCAAAAACGCATCGTTTACTACTTAAAATTATGGGCACTGGCCCGTGGCAGATTTATGCCTCCCATACCTTTGTATTTGTCAGCATGTAAATGCCACAAAGAATTAACATGTCAGTTCTTTTATGACGCATATGCACCAAAAAATAACGCATACATGATGACGATGATTTTACACTGAACCCATCATTGCTGTAAGTGAACATTTATTTTGGTGTGTACTGGTGCAAATTACAATCCAAATTACGTGCCGAAATATGTTGTGTGAACATACCCTTATTCATAGAAGTAAATGACCCTGTGTAATAGGCAGCAATGTGCAATATTTTGTCCTCCCATGGACCACCAAATGAATAATATGAATGGTGAGAGGCTAAATGCATGATCATTTTTTCCCCACTTCATCTCAAACTTAATCCATTTCAAAATGGATTGTGTGCCAAGAAGTGACAAGATCTATATTGAAAAAATTATCATAGTATGAACTACAGTGGTGCCTTAACATACATATACATATTTTTGTTTTAGGACGGCCATTTTGTGTTGAAACTATAATTATGGAAAACTGGTGACTGATTCTGAAGCCCCATAATAACATCAGACAGAATTAAAAATAAAGATTAAAGAAAATGAGGCAGATAGCTGATTTAGATGAAGCCAGTCCTTCCATATAACATCAGAAAGAGCTACTGGAAGCTAGAAATCAATTTCTATGATGACAGGAGCTTTTTGGGTCATGTACTTTATATACAATGTACCAGAAAAGAGATAATGGAACCCTCACCTGGTGTTTAAAGGATCTGCCCATCTTTGCACATGTAAGAGCAGTATAGGACATGTAGTACTGCACTGTACTTTAGAGAGGCTCTACAAGGCCGCTAATCACTGCATGCACCTCACTAATACATGTAAGAGCAGTACAGGACATATAGTAACACACTGTACTGTAGAGGGGCTACTAGACCCCCAATCACTGGATGTACCTCACTAATACGTGTAAGAGCAGTACAGGACATGTAGTACTGCACTCTACTGTAGAGGGGCTACTAGACCGCCAATCACTGCATGCACCTCACTAATACATGTAAGAGCAGTACAGGACATATAGTAACACACTGTACTGTAGAGGGGCTACTAGACCCCCAATCACTGGATGTACCTCACTAATACATGTAAGAGCAGTATAGGACATGTAGTACCGCACTGTACTGTAGAGAGGTGCTACTAGACCGCCAATCACTGCATGCACCTCACTAATACTGTAAGAGCAGTAAAGGACATGTAGTACTGCACTCTACTGTAGAGGGGCTACTAGACCGCCAATCACTGCATGCACCTCACTAATACAAAGAGCAATACAGGACATGTAGTACTGCACTGTACTGTAGAGAGGCTCTACAAGGCCACCAATCACTGTATGCACTACACTAATACAGAGATTTTACAAGTAAAATGTTCATGATGATTGGTTGAATATTCCATCAATCACATCATCCGCAGATCAGCAGTGTCAGGGACATTATATGTTAAATCTGGTTGCAAGAATGTCCCCGGAATGAGTGCTGTATCTTGAAAATATTGCATCCTGAGGCCGTTGTAACTTGAAGGATCACTGTACTGTAGGGATTCCCATTAAAATTCCAAGGGGCCTGTAATCTGCATAACTTACATACATTTATACAAATCCCTTGTATCCTACGTTTTTTTTTGGTGGTGATAGGTTTTACTATTTTTAGCAGGAAATGTGAAAAAGTTTAAAGGTGTGCGAAAATCTGTAGAGCATCGTTTTTTTTTTCTACCACAGACATGGCTGTGTAGATTCTTCTGGACCAAATCCAACTGCAGACCTTTAGCTGTACTCATTATCCAGATTCCATGCCTGAGAAGACTCCATCATTTTCTAGTGCCCTTTTCAATATTTAATTGCAAATGTTCCCGTCTCTGCTCCAATGAAGAAGGAAATGGGTTTGTTTTACAATAAAACTTTCAATTACAATTGTCCTCAGCGGCCGTGTTTAACCTAATTTCTGTTTGGATCATAGTGTACAGTCACTGCTTGATCATAGAAGTGAGAGAGATTACCAGTTATTAAGGAAAACCAACAATGAAGTGTTTGCCCTAAATCAGAATGACATGTAGGAGACGTAGTTAAAACTGCAAGCTTGCAAACACAACTGGGTAGGAGTTAAGAATGAAAGGCTGTGCACAGCAACAAATGAGCTCTCTCGTAAAGAAAAACTACAGAAATGTGCTAAGAAAGAGGTAATTAGCAGCTAACGAAACACTGATTAGCCTGGTCAGTAATGAAATGTAATGAAAGGGAGACTCCAAAAGCAGCATTTACTGGATTCCTTGTTCACAAAAACACAACATTGATTAACAGTAACAAAGTCAACTAGAGACAGATACAACATATACAAAGTAAAAGAAAAAAGAGGGTTCCTAATAAACCCTGTTCACTTGGGAATAAGCAATTTGTTTTTAGCATATTGTTCATTCCCACAGAAGGGATTCATGTGGAGAATGCTGCCATGGATTGAGCACTATTCAGTATGTAACCTAAAAAAATATATAATTTTGCATTAAATGATGCACCATGTAATTTGAAGTGCCAAAATTCTCACTAAGAACGCCACCATCTCTTTGGCTTTGTAGGGCTTAACCCCTTATTGCTGTAGGCAGTTTTGACCTCTACGACAGAGCCCCATTTTTCAAATCTGATATATTTAAATTTATTTGGAAATAACTTTTTAATACTTTTACCTATCCTTGTGATTCAGAGATTGTTTTCGGGACACATTGTGCTTTAAAGGGGTTGTCTCACTACAAGGATTGCTTTTTATGTTAAAGATCTTGTAGAAACAAGTAACTTTGCAATATATGTCCATTAACAGTGTCCTATCTATTCTGAGATATCCCCTCTTGTATGGGCTTCATTAGCTCCTTAGGTCACTATAGTTACAGACCTGTTTGATCTCTCCTGATAGGCTGCCAGCACTGGTCGCTATAGTTACAGACCTGTTGTCCTCAGCAGCTTGAGTAGCCAATAGAGGCCAGTAAACACGCCCCTGAATTAAAAAATGAAACTGCAAAAACAGGACTGAGGTAAGATGAATCGATGTAGTGAGACAACCTCTTTAAGTTAGCAATAATTTTTGGTACACACAATCCTTGTTTATTTATGAAACATATGAAAATGTTGTGAAACTTTGAAAAAATTTGCCATTTTCAGTCTTCAAAAATTTCTGTGTGTGAGACAGATAGTTATACCACACAAAATGTTTCTTAACTAACAAGGAAAGAGAAATAAAATATCTTCGGCCCCACTCTGTGATCCAATATAACTGGTTGGTAGATTTTCCGTATGCACAAATATTTAAAAACATGCATCAGTGGTACTCAGTGAAATAAAGTTCATAATAATCCAAAAAGGTAGAAGGCATTGCTGTTTTAGGCCGTGTTCACACGGCTTATTCCCGATGGATTTGTGCGCCGTATTGAGCGCACAAATCCGCCGTGACTAAGGGGGGGACGGGGGCAGGGCCGGGGCGTGGCGGGGGCGCCGCTCCCGCCCCATAGACAATGCATTGTTTACCGGCGCGGACGCGCCGTAAATAAATGTGCATGTCACTTTCTCCCCCCGCGGTTTGGGTTTTGCCGAGCGGGAGGAGCGAAAGGATTCCACTGTTCTCAATGAGAGCAGTGGATACCGTAATTGCTGCCGCGGATTGCGCCGTAAATGAAGCGCAAATCCGCGCGCAGTACGGCGCCAATTTCGCGGCAGAATAGGCCGTGTGAACGAGGCCTTACTGTGCATGTCTTTGGTCACTTGTACTCTGGATTTTACAAGTTGCTAAATAAATTCAATCATTATTCATGAACCAGTAAGTCCCGTGGGACTTCTACCTTTTTGAACAAAATAGTTGATACCTAGCATCTACCATATGGCATCATTTTTTAAATGTATTTTTATTTTTTGTGACATTAGGGGCTTAGAAATTTTCAAGAAAATTTGCAACACATTTTTTTTTAGGGACCAGTCCAGTTCTGATGTGGCTTTAAAAGGCCTATATGTTAGATGCCCCTATAAATGACTCGGTGTAAAAAAAAAAAAACCTGCACCCCTTTAAGTATTCAAAACAGCATTTGGGAAGTTTGTTAACCCTTTAGGGGTTTCATAGAAGTTAAAGCAAAATGGATATGACATAAAAAAAAATTGTTGCTATGGGCAACAAAGTGAGTTTTAGACCTAGACAGTATTCATACATGTGGCCCTCAGTATCCAGAGGAGAAAACCCTTCTGTGCCTTGAGAACTGTGAATCTGTGGAATAGCCTGCCTGAGAAGATGGTCACAGCAGGATCGGTTGAGGGCTTCAGGAAAGGAAATAAAATAACCACATCCTACTAAATAATATCAATACTTATGTAGCCGTATAAACATCTAGATCCAGTCTAACAATGTAGCTATGAAAGTGGATTCCACATCTTTTAGAGGTAGAGCACACAAAGCAGCAAAAGGTAAGAAGGAAATAGATTGGCAGGAGAGGGACCTTAAACAAGTTAGGTCCCTGTAGATTGCAGTGACTGGGCCTAACTTTCTTAACCAGCTGGATAACTGAGCATGTGTCAGCATTGCCCCTCTGGACAGTTCTTCAGTAAATAATGACTAAAGGATCAAAAATGGACTTTCCTTAAAATGCCTAGCCAGATTCTCCAAAGACCAAGGAAAATCTACAATGCAATCCATTGACGCATTGCTTTTCATTCTTTTGGTAGAACCAAAGGAGGATATATGGAAGTCGTGCTACTTTATGGTATCCAGACAAGTCAGGGAGTCCTCTCCTCAGCTTCCATTTAATTTGTAACCCAAGGAGAATGTTTTGTATGCCCAAAGAAAGTCTTAGGCCATGTTCACACGGCTTAAAACTGGACGTATTTAAGCCGCGGAGTGCACGAATACGGGTGGAAACTCCAAGTCATACTAATCCAAAAGTTCTCATAGAGAACTACGGATTCGCCGAGCGGGGAGATAATTGACATGTGAATTACAAGCGGCGTACACGCGCTGCTGGTAATGAATGTCTATGGGCCGGCGAGGTGCCGGCCCCCCAGCACCCGCCCCCGCTCCAGGCCACATGCCGTAATTGCGGGGCGTAATTACACCCTGCAAATACACCGTGTGAACCTAGCCTAAGAACACGGATTTGTTTGAGCTAAAAAAATCTGTTGCAAATGTCGATGGGCACAGAAATAAAGAAAAAACTTACTGGAGAGCATTCAAGTTTAATTCCTCACAAAGAGGGGGTTTGATTTTTTTTTTATCTATAGGAAAGATATAGTCTAAACTGTGGTAAGAGTTATGTGTTGAGGTGAAAAACATCCAATCTTTGTCGGATTAAGAACCCTTCAGACATTGACTAGATGCAATTGGAAAGGTATCAGATGTTGTAATTTATGAATTAAAGTAGTCTTGAGCAATTCACTCTACACAGCTCCTACTGGACAAACCATCAGCAGATTTGGCTTCCAGTACCATCTCTTTGCTGATGACACCCAATTATACACCTCCTCCTGAGACATCACTCCTGCCCTGCTACAAAACACCAGTGACTGTCTGTCCGCTGTCTCTGACATCATGTCCTCTCTCTGTCATAAACTAAACCTCACTAAAACTGAACTTCTGGTCATCCCGCCGTCTACTAACCAACCCCTCCCCCCTGCTATTTTTGTTTCAGTGTGTGACACTACCATAACTCATAGGCAGCAGGCCGGCTGTCTTGGGGTCAGACTATATTCTGATCTGTCCTTCACCCCCTATATCCAATCCCTTGCCCGTTCCTGTCACCTGCACCGCAAGAGCATCTCCAGAATTCATCCTTTTCTTACTGTGAAAACAACTCAATCTCTTATTTCTGCTCTTATTCTTTCTCGTCTTGACTACTATAACTCCTTGCTTATCGGTCTCCCTCTCTGTAGACTGTCCTCTCTCCAATCTGTCCTGAATGCAGCAGCCAGGCTCATCTTTCTTTCCGCTATACTGATGCCTCTACCCTGTGTCAGTCACTGCACGGGCGGCCTATGCAGTACAGAAGACAACAGAAACTCATCACGCTCACACATTCGGCTCTCCACAGTGCTGCACCCCCTTATATCTCCTCTCTGCTCTCTCATCTCTGTCTACCACCCTACCCGGTCTCTCCACTCTGCTGATGATCTTCGACTACATGCCTCAGTCATCCGAACCTCCCATGCCCGTCTCCAAAATTTTTCACGTACGGCACCAGTTCACTGGAGCAAACTACCCCATACTATCAGGCACACTCATAACCCCCAAAGCTTTAAGAGTGTCCTGAGAATACATCTTCTACGGCAAGCCTATTATGATCCCTAATTGGTAACCCCTGCTTTCCTTCACACAATTCTGTCACTCCCTGCATTTGGGCACTCACAGGCACTATCTGTATATAGATGTAGGGTCTGGGTGGCAGGTTCATCCACATTTTATGTAAACCACCCCATATTTATGCAACATGGCTGGACCATTGTGTAAACTGAGCACTTCTCGCCCTTCGTCCCACCCATACACCCTAATAGATTATAAGCTCTTGCGAGCAGGGCCCTCACACCTTGGGTCTGATCTGTAATTAGCTTTATCTATATTATGTTTGTTTGTTTGTACTTATACCCCCTAAATTGTAAAGTGCTGAGGAATATGTTGGCGCTATATAAAGATTATTATTATTAAGCAAAAAAAATCTGCCCTCTCTTTCAATGCTGTAATAATGCACCACACATGGCAAACCTCTATGAATAGCAATAGGGACACCTAGAGATTTGGGTTCCACAGTTGTACTATGATACCAGGTCACAAAGAAGTGACGGGGCAAGAAAGAATTAGCGCAGTCTTAAAATGTGTCTCTTGTTAAAGAATGAGAAAGGATCTTTTTTTGTGCAACAAAAACAGAATCTGTTTTCATTTATAAGGTTCATTAGGGCTCTTCACATGGAAGGAGCATACCTTAAGATCAGCGATGTGTCATCCTGAAGAAAAATGGAGACTGTCTTCAGCTTGACCCACAAAATCGAGAAAAAAGAAAAAGAGAAATAAAACAGAGGGAGGAGGGGGTTAGAACACATCAAGCAAATAAACAAGCCACAAAGCAAAGACCAGAAATGCAATAATTTCAGCAAGCGGCCAAAGATCTATGGGGAACCAGAAGCCACATATAAAGGCAAATTTTTCCATCGTGCATAGAATATAATGTTGTACCGTGTCAGCCATATAAAGCAGTAGAAGAGAGAAGAAATCAGGCAAAACCTTTTAGAGTATATTTATTGGTAAGATTTCGAGAGTACTAGCTTTTGTCATCATGTATTAAGTTATTCAAGAAAATAAAAATTCATGGACCTTTCATACACATTAAACAGTGATCTTCAAAGGATCTTAAAAACCTTAAAAAAGAACAGAATGCAATATAAACAGAGAGGGGCACGTTATTTACAACAGGTCAATAAACTACAAATTTGTGAGCCTTGACAAGAGGAAGATTCGCTCTGTTTACTATCAGGTGGTGAATTATGACCTCCATAGATGGACCAGTTAACACATATTAAGACATGAAACTAACCTAGATATTGTGCCCATATTGCAAAGTTTGACATTTTTGCATCAGCTTATATTCCCATTCCTTCAGCTCTGTATGCAGTTTGAAATGTCTCATTAAAACATAAAAGCAATTTTTTAATTGAGTGGCCGTCTCTAGAGAAACTTGCGGCCACTGGCAGATCTGGAGTCGGTACGAGTTCATTCGTTAAGTGCACATAAAAACCATAAACCCCAAATTTAAAGCTGAGACTGAAATAGAGAGGAAGCCTGAAAAATATACCTCTTATGGGGTAATAAAAGCAGAGCCCTAAGCACAGTTAGCTCAGGTAATCCAAACATTGGGCTGCAATGAACATAGTGCATAGTTGAGCTCCCTGAAGATGGCAGATGAAAAGTTTGAGGCATTGAGGGTTATACGGCACAAGACAGCTACAACTCACTGAACAGCAAAATGGGGATTATTCCTTCACAAGGTGATTTATGATGCCGTTTTCTTTGCTCTTCCTGAGAAAGTAGAATATGTTGCCGATGTCTTCCTTACTTCCAAGTGTTTAGAGAAGGTTTAACCAGTAGAGTTGTCATAGGAAGCTCAAAAGTGCTGAGGAATCTGGAAAAATTGCAGATTTCATAGCCATTTTTGTATTTAGTTGAAGCTATTAAAGGAACGTAAAGGATCTTTTCCTTTCAGAATAAACAAATACAGGATGAACAGCCTTAAGCAATTGCAAAATTGTACAGGCAAGGTCAGGAAATATTTATATTGTAGCACCCGCCAACTGTATTGTGTTTTTTCTGGAGTGTAGTTTGCATGATGGCCTCCTTTCTGTTTTCTATGTCTTCCAGAGTGTGAGGAAAAAGGACTATTGGACTGGGTCACCGTTTGCTGCTCATTAAGTTGAGAGAAGAAAATTTCAGAACTTTTCTCCACCTTTTTCACCCTGTTGCCTAGGTGCCTGTTTGCAGCTTTTGTTTCCAGATCTGCTCAGTAAGGTATATTTTATTGCTTGATATCCTTCCTTGGAGGAAAGGGAGCAGAGATGCTCTCTTAGGTCCAAGTGGTCCTCAGTCTGCTCAGGTCTTATTTCTCAGTAAGGTCGAGGATGAGGAGATCAAAGAGTTGAAGTTACAGCTTGTGAAGAAGGGGAGTTGTCCATTTTAGAAGATACTGAAATCTGGGCAGTGGTTGGGTGCTGTAAAAGGTAACTCCTGTTTTCTGCAAACCTTCACAATAAAGCAGTTTTAGCATAGAAACTGCACAAGATGTTTAAGGATATGTTCACATGGCGTAATTTCGGCATCCATAGTTCCCATAGAGAACTATGGATTACGTCTCCTCTCCCACTCGTACAATACGAGTGACATGTCAATTATTTGCAGCGAATACGCGCCGTGAGTAATGAATGTCAATGGGGCCGGCGGGCTGCCCCCCGCACCATGGGTGTACGCGCGTATCAGCTCGAGCTCCTAAAACACACGATATACTGCGGTGCATACTGTACGCACCGCAGTACATCGTGTGAACATACCCTAAGAAACCATAGTGCCCAGCACCAACCTTTTATCCTCTTTCTGACAAGAGAAACGGCCATGAGTCTTTCATATTGCTGAGCTCTTGCTCACTTAACCCTTGAGTTCCCTGTGTACATGCGTTAACCCTGCGCTGTCCATCGTATCTGTTCCCTGCTGTTCCTGACAAAGTCCACTACCTTCCTGGGACTGCGTTACCTACCTACGGATATACGCTACTGTGCCCTGTCACTGCTACCACTGTCTGATGTCCTGTCCTGCACTTCGGCTACCATGGCGAGTTATACCATCTACTCTCGCGGTGGCCCAGAAGATCAGCATCACCCGGCATTTCTTACCACCTGCATTACAAAACGTTATACTTATTTACTCCTTGCTCCATTATGACACGGTCTAGCTCCCTGCTGGTCTCTGCTTCCAGTTATCTGGTCTTGCACACAGGAAATGCCCACTCTGCCAATCAACTACCACCGTGCTTCAACATCTTTAACCCCCGTAAGCCGAACGCCTGAAAAGTACTTAGTATCCTGCACATTTTTTTTAGTTTTTGCCTCCTTGCGTTTCAACAGTCGTAACTTTTTTACTTCTTCAATGATGCAGTTGTATGAGGCCTTGTTTTATGTGCGAGAAGTTGTAATTTTTGGGGGCATAGTTTGAGTTCACTTGTAAAATCTTGCAGAATTTTTTTTTTTTTTTAAATATTTTTTACCATTCACATTTCACACTAACCTAATTCTGCAGGTTATTACAGTTGTGTGGATACCTAATATGTATGTGTAGGTTTTTGAGGTTTTTTTTTCTGTAATGCATGCACAATTATTATTATTCAATATTTATTTTTATTTTAGAACTTATTTATTTTTTCTACACTTTGTTTTATATTTTTTACTTTTTTTAAAATCCCATAAAGGGATAACTATTTTACTATTTTTTACACTTAGTAATGTATTAGCATATTAATAGACCTAGGCAGCAGTCAGGGCAGGCAGGCTGCAGGCTTGTTACACAGACAGCCCTGGGGCTACTTTAGGTCCTTAGGGTTGATTGTACAGACGTTCCCCAGGCTCCATCGGGTCACCGGGAGTCGCGATCATCCGATAGAGCAGGAGAATGCTCTTGGATTATGCCTCAACAATCAAAGGGTTAAGCATCGGGGATCGGAGGTTTATTCTGCTTCCGATGCTTGCAGAAACTGCTCTAGGAATAAGGCTGTTAAGTGCAGTTCTGTTCTTAGCGCAGCTGCGATGCTGGGAGCAGCAAAACCCTATTCTGCAGCAACGGCAAAAGACGTCCTACAACACCAGCCGTCAAAAGACAGTGGACGGCCACTAAGGGGTTAATGCAACTTTTTACTCTTCCTCCTCCTTACACTATGTCAGCACCACAACCTAACTGCAAGTCAGTGGTTTCCTTGTGGCTATGTTGGTGCAATCACTTTATTTGCCCCCTTTCATCTACACATCGGGTAGCAGTTCGGCTGACAAAATTCATGCTACATTGGACAACATGTTTATTCAAAGAGATCTGAAAGCATAATTTATTCGGTTGTGGTATAACGCAATGTGGACCAGTGCCATGAGTTGGCTATGCTATCATATCATTTGTATACATCGTTATAGGCAGTGGGATATAGACCAAACCATATGTGGAAAACATTTGCATATAAAATGTAGCACGTTGCTAAGAAACCTCCTTATGTTCTACAGGGACAATTCACTAGAGCTCGATGAGTTAAACCAATTATTTTGTTGATTAAACCTCTTATTTTGCTGTCTGGCTACGATTCCTTGCAATTCTAACACCCACGTGTACTCCTACTTTGAGCTTATGAACCTCAAAGCTGTTTTAAAACTGTGAAAATGTGAAAAGTCTATTTCATAGAAGAAGCACAATATGAAACAAATCTCCGGGAGTTAATATCCTTCCTTTGAGGCTTTGCAATACTCTACAGTCAATTAAGTAACTTGGTGGGACTTAAAATGGACCTATCATTCTAGTTGAATTATTACAATAATTCTGTATTTCTAAATTATGTGTTACCTGATTGATGTATTTTTCACCAGTTTCACTTATCTGGAGGCCTCGTCTGTAAATGTCATTTTTTCCTGAGCACAGTTTGACATTGCTAGGGTCTTCAAAGATAAAGGGCACAAGCTCCAAGAAATGATAAGCCTATATACACATACATAGCAGTACACTGTCCCTGATTGGATAGATGTTACATTTCCATCATCCTCCCCATCTTCTTAACATAATTTTTTTTTTTACATTTTTCCAGTTCCAATTCTGTTTTATCACAGAGCAGAATCCATAAACTTCTGTGGTGCAATAAAAAAGGAAGCTTTTCAGGCCTATAGATCAGCACTTTGTCTGAAGGAGGAGGAAGGCAGCATACATGTCTACTGTGAAGCATGGCAATGGCTTGGCGATGCTATGGGGCTGCCTTGCTTTCTTTGTCACTAGAAACCTGCATTGTGTGAAAGTCAGAATGGATTCAATCTAGTATTAGGAAATTGTAGGAAAAAACATTATGCCTTTTGCGAGGAAGCATCATTGGACCTTCCAACAGGACAATTGCCCTGGACATATCTCAAAGTCTACCAAGGCTTGGTTGCAGGAGAACTCCTGGAAGATCCTTAATGGCCATCACAGTCACCTGACTTCAGACCCAATGAAAATCTTTGGTGGGATTTGGACAAGGCGATTGCAGCATGCAAAGCCAAGAATATTTGTAAACTGGAGGCCATTGCCTATGAGGAATGGGCTGAGAGTTCTCAGGGCTGCCACCAGAAGCTGGTGTCTGTTTATGCATCATATTTGAAGGCCAATCATAACAACAAAAGATTCACTGCTAAGTACTAGAGATGATGGTATATTTGACGATACGTTGGCTTACGACATCAGGGCTATAGTCATAGACGGCCTACCATCGATAAGTGTATTTTCGATAGTCCAATCATCTCCGATGACCATTAAAGGTCTATGGGGAGAGCAACAACACCTTCATTGTAACCCGCCAAACCAGGCTGGAGAAGCTTGGAATTAACCAGCCACAAATTACAGTCAAATGGATACCTGCTACATCTTAGCACAACACTTAGGCTATAAAATCACAGAAAAAAAAGTCACACACCATTTCACTAGATCCCTGTCTTGTACCACAGCAAGAACCCTTAAACCTGCATCACCCACCATCATTAAAAAGTGCCAGAAGGCAGTAATATTTGAACCATCATTTTACTTGAACTGGGACATTGAAATATCCCTGTCCTGTAACGCAGCATGAGCCCTAAAAACCTGCATGACCCACAGATATTAAAAAGAGTGCCGAAGAAAGTAAGACTTTGAACACACCATATTATTGAACCTGGACATTTGACAAACCCTGTGTCCTGGACCGCAGAATGACCCTTAAACTTGTCTGACGCCAAAGATTAAAACGTGCCGGAAAAAGGAGTCCTTTCATTCAACCACCATTTTAGTTGAACTGGACATTGACAAACCATTTCCTGGACTGTCAGCAAGACCCTTAAAACCTGTCTGACCCACAGAATAAAAAGTGCCGGAAAAAGGAGTCTTTCAAACACCATTTTAGATTGTACTTGACTTGACTTTACCTGTTCCCTGGACCCGCATTATAGTAACATTAAAACCTGTCTGACCCCCAGATTAAAAAGTGCCTGGAAAATGTAGTCCTTCAACCACCATTTTATTGAACTGCACATTGACTAAACCTGTCCTGTGCCACAGCAATGACCCAGGGCCGTATTACAGTGGAGGCCGGCGAGAGCCCAGTGCTGACATCCATCAACTAATTAACACGCAGGTTAAAATGCCTGATGACGCACAACGAAACTGACGTGCTGAAGGCAGATGCGTGAAGCGGAGAAGTGTGAAACTCCAGCCTTCCTCAGTACACATTCAAAGAACTGGGTAGCGCTTGCCCCTCCGTAAGAGTGCAGACCCATTGACTTCACTTGGAAATACTGGTGGTTAACGCTACCTGTTACACCCAGGTGCCCTTTTTCTTTGGCATCCTTTTTCTCCCCCCAATTTACTCAACGTGCTGGAGGAAGGTCCACTGTACTTTGTTCTCTGTCCCGTGCTCCATACTTGTTCATGTCCTCTGAATAACCAACATCTGTCAAGTTTTCCGTGTACCTCCCTTGTACAATACAGAGGAATTTTTTAACACTATTATGTACAGCAAAGTTATTTTAGTAGAATTATTACTAGAAAACACAATTTTAAAATAGGATGGAATCCCCCACATGTCTTTGTTTTCTCTTATTTATAATTATATTAAATTGGTAGTCTCAATACAGGGATTGATAGCTATGTTAAAGATCTTTCAAAAACAATCATTTTGCAATAGTGTCCCATTAACAGTGACCTACCTATTCCTGTTTCTGACAGCACCATCACCCTTGACCAACTCTTGACAATTGTGGAAGGACAAAATGTCTGTTAAAAACCAACATTTTTTAGAAATAGACCTGTAGTAAAGCTTGCATGTCACAGCAAAAAAATGCCCCAAAAATTCAAAACATGACCCATGTTCGAGCCACTTTGGACAATTGTGAAAACAAATGTCCTATTAGAAACACACATTTTTAGAATAGGACCGTATATTGCTGCATTTCAAAGCAGCATGACCCAAAAAATTATAAAAATGACTTCTCAGCCCACTGTGAAAAATTGTGATGGAGAAAATGCCACCTTAGAAGCCACATTTCTGTCCAAAGACCTGATTATAGCTATATCACACAGCAACAGACCCCAAAAAATTATATATATGACTTCCTCAGCCACTGTTAAAGAAAATATGTGAGGCAACATGACCCCAAAAATATTTACAATGCAGGAAAAATTCTAAAAGATGAAGTGAGTAAAAGTGGAATATGGTTTTTGTCATGAAACCTTGGGTGACTATTTACAGTTCACCTCCTCACAGCCAAAACCAGCCAAAATGAACTGATGGGAACTTAGAATAAAAATTGCAGTAGAAATGATCATTTTAAAAATAAGTTTTTCAAGAGGACCATTTCTGTTTGGAGAGGAATGTGAAGTAGACCGGCAACTAATCGGTGACCTCGGCAATTGGGGCCACAACATCATCAGAGATCCATGCCTGATTCATCTTGATGAAAGTCAAACGATCCACATTATCTGTGGAAAGCCGGATGCGTTTGTCTGTAATGACTCCTCCAGCTGTGCTGAAGGTCCGCTCAGATATGACGCTGGCTGCTGGGCAGGACAACACCTCTATGGCGTGGCGAGCCAGCTCGGGCCATTCGTCCATTTGGATACCCAGAAGTCTATTGGTCCGGAACACATACAAAAACATCGGTGTTTGAGACGCAGATAGTCGTGCACCATGATCTTAAGCTGGTCTCTGTGGTTGGTATGTGTGCCCTGCATTGCATGCGTTGGTGAGGTGGTAAATAAAGATTGCCAGAGGTCACCCATTAGGCTTCTGCCACCTTGCCTGCTGCTGCTGCTGCCGCTACGGCCCACTTGGCACTCTACTGCTGTCACGTCGCTGGCGTTGTTCCACCGTGACATTTGAAGAACGTGAAGCAGACGCAACAGATGTCTCCAGTTGATCAATCAGCAAGGTCTCCATTTCCTGCATTTTACTCTCTTTTTTGGTTGGTGGTATGTAAGTTCTGATTTTTGTTTTGGACCGGGGTTACAGGAGGGTGGCCACCCAGTAACTGTTGTTCATTTGATGGCCTTAATGCGAGGATCATGTTGGAGGAAATGAGCATCCAAGCACTCATGTGAGAGATGGAGCCTTGATTTCCCAAGCCTCTGGGGCGAGGGGCACTAGCAAACTGATCTTCCTCATCTTCCTCCTCCGCCTCAAATTCGCGCCAACCTCTTTCCAAGGCAGGGACGTCGGTAACATCGGTGTCTAGGAATACCTCCTCCTCCTCCTCCTCCCTCCTCCGCTGCCTCGGGACAGCTTCAACACAGCCCTGACTTGCCTGAGATGATGCACCCTGAGCTGATGCGCCACCTTGCACTAGCTCTGGTAACCACCGAACCACTGCTAATGAAGACCGATGAAATTGTGAAACCCCCCCTTGTTTTTTTTTCCGGTCCTTGTGGATGTTTGGACGGAGGAGAAAGTCTCCGTGTCCGAATCTGTGTCACGTCCCTCCTCCTTCGCTGCGGGACTGATGTTTCAGAGTGTCCAACGATCGTTCCAGAACTAAGATCACCACAATGCTCATGCCGACAAGGGCATTGTACCGCTCTGACCATTTTGTGCGTCTTCAAAATTGCAAGGATGTGCAGAGCTCTTCAACTCCTCCACTCTCGGGGCTCAACACCCCGAGTCCCACCGCTGCTTTTCAGGCCATGTGTCACTTCCCACTCGTTACTGCGTAATTGCATTGGGCGCTCTCCCACAATCCTCTGGAGCATGTGGAGGGTGGAATTCCAGCGGTTACCACGTCAACAATGAGACGGTTGAACAGGGCGAGGCCTGAGTGTGACGCTGCCAACGCGCCAGGTGGGACGAAGCAGGGGTGCGAACGCGGAAGTGCGAACTCAGACCTCAGCCTTCTTCAGCAGCAAGGGCCAAGACCCGGTAACTCTTTAGAAATTTTCTGACGACCAGCTTCATGACATGTGCGGCAAGGATGTGCTCAGCCTACCGATCTTAAGGCGCCAGCAGATTTCGCCCGTTATCGCATACCACCTGCCTGGCACCACAGGTTCTTGTCACCCATGCACCAGCGCTCTGTCCGTCTTTGCGGAGAGCCGTCACAAGCATTCCTGACCTGTGTGGGAGGGTCTCCAATACAGATTAATTTCAAAACGGCTTTTGTTTTCTCTGGCAACAGTGTGATTGCCAACCAGAGAACCTTGGGGGAAAGAGCCCTGCACCATCCCTGCGGTTTTGAAGAGTGAGCGCCGAGCCTGAGAGCCACCGTCCCCCCAGAGACATCCACCCCGCTCACCCAGTGAGAGCTGTCACAGAGATATAGTGGCTCTTGCCGTGCTTACTAGGTTCCATGTTGTAGATTCGTCATATGGACTTTTCCGCCACAGATGCAGACAACAGCGCTTGAAATTTAGATACACCGTGGGCTGGCCCAGTGCGACACGCTTTCTGCAAAGAAAGTGCCTGCTCGGCATCTGGTAATTGGGGCAGCGAGGGCCATTGATGTGGGCGGAACCCATCTGGTCCACCAGACGGAAAGGGCAACATTTCCAAGGCCAAAAGCCTGGCAATGCGACATCAGGCTTTTGCTTGGATGGTTTGTGGGTTAAATGTGTTTCTTTCTGCTCCCAAACCGGAAGACAGAAGGCTGCTGCAATACTGGCGCTGTAACGCATGCAGGTTCCGACAACTGGCGGAAGGAGAAGGTAAGATGGGTCTACTGGTGGTGCTGGTGGTACTTGGCGATGGTGGAGGCCTGAAGCGGAGTTGATCCCCTGATCATCGACACCTGAGAGACATGGTCAACTGAGGAAACGCTTTGTGGTGAGGCGGAGATGGAGGAAGGCGGAGACACAGGTGTGACAGTGGTTGGAGGCCCCGCGGCGTCGGTCCTGGCCTTTTTTGGCCAATGTTCCCTCCATTCAACTCATGCATTCGCTTTGTGACTAACATGTGGTGGTGTTAACCACTAAGTTCTGCCTCTACTTATGCTTTGAATGGAAAAGGCGGCATAATGATATCGCTGGGTGAATCAGAGGCTTGCTCAAGAAGGCTCATGCTTGAGAGGTCCTGGACCTTTTTGACGGCGATAAGCGAGGAGCGGGGTTTGCGCTGACCGTGGCTGGTGGAATCATTATTATTATTATTTATTTTAGAGCGCCATTAATTCCAGGGCGCTGTACATTTAAGGGGAATTACAGCGCCCTCTCCCTTTTTGTGGCGGGACCCGTATTGACACTACCCCATCGTCTTCCTCCTCGTCCACTGACGAAGCTCATCTAGCATAGTCAAATTCTGCGGATGAAGACCACGATGATCCGCAATGTCGTCATCATCATCATCATCAACACAGGTGACCTTTGGTCCCGTCCGGCCCACTTTCGTGCATCCAGAAGCTGCGGGCTACAAGCAAGAGGGCCTGCAAGGCGTTGCCGACCTGCCCGGATTTTTGGCCGATTGACTCGACTTCTTCTCCTCCTCTGATGGCATCAGTAACTGGCCTCATAGCAGACTAAATCACTCTGAGTCATTTTAACATGCCTTCTGACCCCAACCGCGATTTGTTCCATCAAAGAGTCTTCAGACAATGAATAAATCCACAGTTGGTGGTACATGCGTTGACATTGGGCTGCATCATGTGTGTGGAACGATGCTGATGATGCTGATGACGACATTTGTGGCTGTGACTGGAAGACGAGGAGGTAATACTGCTGGATGCAGGTTGCATAACCACTGAAGGACAGATTGCGACGATGTCGTTACTGAATCACTAGGGCCCTACCCAGCGATAACATGGCCTGACGGTCCTGCAACTGACGATCCTGATGGCATGCGTGTTGTCGCCAGCACTGGAATAGCACCTTCTCTCGAAACCTCTACCTCCATGTGCTACCCCCTCTTTCTCGCTTACCACCTGCATTTCGCTCCATGTTCAGAAAATATAAAAATTTGAAGAAGGTATGGACATAGTTTTGGAAAGTCTACTTGATTAAAAGACGGCAAATCACAGCTATTCTCAAATCCTCTATCCATACAAAACTGCTGGATCAAATTTTAACGCAGTGGTCGTCATCAACAAATCTGGACTGGGCAAAAGTGCAAAAACACGTATCTGTTATGTTTTCGTATAATACACACCGTATTTGTTTTTGCCTACCGTTCAATTCGACCTGGGTGACTATAAAAATGCTGTTTTCAGATTACGGTGGATGCTGCTCAATGAACAAAGCTGTAGTGGCGCTAAAGTCAATAACACATATCCTGTTATGTTTTCGCACAATACACGGTATTTTTTTTGCACCTTTCAAATACACCTTGGTGACTATAAAATTGCTGTTTTCAGATTTTCTTAATAACACGGTATTTTTTGCCACCTTTCAATGCACCTGGGGTGACTATAAAGATTGCTGTTTCTTCTATTTAACGTGGATGCTGCGTCAATGAACAAAGGCTTAGAGTGCCTATGAGTCAAAAAACACATACTGTTATGTTTTTCGCACACATACACGGTATTTTTTGCACATTCAATCACCTGTGGTGACTTAGAAATTGCTGTATTTCAAGATTTTTACTTGCAAGCTGCGTCAATGAACAAAGCTCGTAGTTAGTGCGCCAAAGTAAAAAAACATGTATCTGGTTATTTTTTCGTATAATACACGGTATTTTTTTGCACCTTTCAATTCATCACCTGTGGTGACTAATAAAAATTTGCTGTTTTTAAGATTAAACTGCAAGCCCTGCGTCAATTAACAAAGCGTAGTGCGCCAAAGTCCAAAAAAAACACGTATCTGTTAAATTTATTCGGATAATAAAATGTATATTTTTGCACTTTCAATTCACCTGTGGTGACTCTAAAATTGCTGTATCAGATTTACGTGCAAGCTGCGTCAATGAACATAGCTGTAGTGCCGCCAAAGTCAAAAACACGTATCTGGATATGTTGTTCGTATAATAACGACTGTATTTTTTGCACCTTCATTCACCTGTGGTGACTATAAAATTGCTGTTTCAGATTACGTGCAAAGCTGCGTCAATGAACAAAGCTGTAGTTGCGCCAAAGTCAAAAAACACGTATCAGTTTTGTTTTCGTATAATACAACTTATTTTTTGCAAACCTTTCAATTCAACCTGTGGGACTATCAAAATTGCTGTTTTCAGATTTAAGTGCAAGGTGGATATATGAACAACAGGTGGAATTGGTAAAATTGAAAATGAACACCTATCTGAAATGATAATGATAATATAAGTGGAGTTTTTTTGCACCTACACAGAGACCTGCAGTTATCAGAAATGATGAGTATCCTAATATAAGTTCAGGCTGCCCAATATCCAGGAAATATTTCAATAGCAAAACTGTTAATAATAAAGATATTGCAGTGCAATGTCCCCTACAAACTAGTTCTGTGTGAACTTTATCCAGTGTTCTTTAAGAGCTTGGTCTGTAGATTCGCACCCGCGCCACCCCCCCCCCCCGCTCCCCATGTGACTTTACAGCGGTAGATCTCCTTTAAATTCTCTACCAACTACATAAAATCTTCCAATCTCTATCTAACTAAATTGTTAATGATCACTATCTAATAGTAGGACGGTTATCTCTGTGCAGAAATAGAATAATTTCTGCTGAGAGCTGTTTTTTTTGTTCGTTTGGTTGGCCACAGCAAGCCGCACTTCCTACTCCTATGAGAACGCTGAGAAGACACTGAGCTGAACAGAAACGCTGTTTCTATGTAAAACGAGGTCAAGTGATCTTTTCCAGCCAATCGGCAAGCAAACACATCCCCAGTCAAGACGGTCCGCACATACATCTCCACCACTGCTCTATTCTGTAATCTGATTTGCTGGCCGCCAAATTACGAAGCGCCTGATAATGGCGCGTTCTTAATAGATGATGCACAGATTTTAGCCTTAATTATCGCATGAATCCTAAAATTTCGATCACCATAAAAACCTTGCCGATTTAACTTTGTCGATAATAATCGCTTCAACACTAGTGACAAGGTAATTAAAAATGTTTTTAAAAAAGGTTTTTTTGGGGTTTTTCCCCTGGGGTCTTAAAATTTTTTTTTTTTTCCCGCTGCCTGCCTGTTTTGGCCTAAAAAAACCTTTTTTTTTCGTATAAAAAACTTTTTTTTTAAAATTTTAATTTTGGGGACAAAAAATTTTGTTTTTTTCCCGTTTAAAAAAGGGGTGGTTTGAAAAAGGTGGTTTAAAAATTGTGAACCCTATCTTGTTTAAAAAAAGGGGGGGTTTTTTCCCCTAAAAACCTGGTTTAAAATAAATTTCCCTAAAAAATTTTTGGCCCCCCGGAAAATTTCTAAAAAACGAATTTTTTTGGGGGCCCCTTTTTCCCCCTTTTCCCTTTGCCCCTTTTTTTTGGGGGTTCAAAGGTTGGGTTTTGGCCCCCCGGCCCCCCCCCCCCGGGACAAGGGGCCCAAACCACCAAAATAAAACTTCCAACCTTAAAAAAAGAAAGAAAAAAAAGGGGTTTTCTCGGAGAAAAAAAAAACCCCCCTAGCTGGGGCCCCCCCAAAGCCCCCTTCCTCTCCTTAAACCTAAACCCCCTAAAAAAATTTTTTTTTCCAATTTTTTTCCCCTAAACCCTCCCCTTCAAACTCCCATAACTCCCCCTCCCCTTCTTTCTTTTCTCCCCAAAAATTCCCCAAACCCTTAATTTCCTTTTTTCCTTTTACCTTCCTTTTTAAAAAACTTCCCATAAAATTTTTTAAAAAATTTTTTAAAAATGAAAAGTAAAAAATTTAAAACAAAAAAAAATTTAATTAAAAAAAAAGGGAACTATTTGGAAAAAATAATTAAAAACGGGAAAACCCAAGTAAAAGTAAAACTAACCCCCAAAAAAATTTGTTAACTATATAGTAGTAAAAAGATTAAAACTGAAAATGTTGCCCCCCTTTAAAAGGATTGAGGGAAAGCTGTAGAGGGCGACGAGAAAAAAAACAAAACCCGGTAAACATTTTTTTCTCCCCTGTATTTTTCCGGGAGGATGAGCTTCCGTTGATGAGCAAGGGATGAGGGAAACTCCAATTAAGTGTTGCTTTTTAACCAGAGAAATTTTAGCCCACTTGGGAAATTTAAAATAGACAAATCCCCAGGTCCTGAGGGCATACACCCCCCCTTCCCCAAGGGATTAAGTGATGTCTAGATAGGCCGCTATTCTTAATATTTATGGCGTCTAATAACGGGGGGTGTCCCCAAGGATTGGGGGCCTAGAAATGTGGTGCCAATACAAAAAGGGGCAAAAAAGTGATCCTGGGAAAATATAAGCCGGGAACTTAACGTTTTTGGGGTAAAAGTTTGAAGATTTTCTTAGAGATGCTATCCCGGTTACTCACTGAAAAAAATTATAACCCGTTCCAGCATGGGGGTTATGAAGGATTGGCCGTAAGTAAACTCTCAGTTCTATGAGGAAGTTAGTTCAGACTGGACGGGGAGGGTTGGATGTCATAATCTAGATTTTTCTAAAGCAATTTTATACGGTGCCAAAAAAAGGTTGGTAAGTAAAATAAGAATGCTTGGACTGGGAGAAAACGTGTGCAAGTGGGTAAGCAACTGGCTCAGAGATAGAAAACAAAAGGTGATAATTAACGGTGCATACTCAGACTGGATCCCTGTTACTAGTGAGGTACCACTGGGCTCAGTATTGGGCCATATCCTCTTTAACATTTTCATTAATGATCTTATACATGGATTGCACAGTAGAATATCAATCTTTGCAGATGATACTAAGCTCTGTAAAGTAATCAACACAATAGAGGTTAATATGTTATTACAAAGGGATCTGGATAAGTTGGAGGCCTGGGCAGAGAAGTGGTAGATAAGGTTTAATACAGATAAATGCAAGGTTATACACATGGGGAGGAAAAATCCATTACATGACTACATGTTAAATGAAAAAAGGCTGGGTAAAAGTGACATGGAGAAGGACTTGGGAATCCTGGTGGACAGTAAACTTAATTGTAGCAGCCAGTGTCAGGCAGCAGCTGCCAAGGCAAACAGGATCATGGGGTGTATTAAAAGGGGCATAGATGCACATGATGAGAACATTATTCTCCCATTATATGTCACTGCTTTGACCACATATGGAATATTGTGTACAGTTATGGGCACCAGTACACAGGAAAGACATTGTAGAGCTTGAACAGGTACAAAGGCGGGCAACAAAAATAATAAAAGGACTGGGTGGACTACAAAACCCAGAAAGATTAGCAAAATTAGGGTTATTTAGTTTAGAGAAAAGACGGCTTCGGGGACATGATAAATATGTTTAAATACATCAAAGGTCAATATAGAGATCTCTCTCAAGATTTATTTATACCCAGGACTGTATCTAGAACAAGGGGGCATCCTCTACGTCTTGAGGAACGAAACTTTATACATAAACATATGTTAGAGCAGTGAGACTGTGGAACTCTCTGTCAAAGGAACTTGTCATGGTGAATTCAATAACAGAGTTCAAAAAGGGTTTGGATGCATTTCTGGAGTGTAATAATATAACAAGTTATAGTGACTTGGATTCCGGAGATGGGTCGTTGATCCAGGGATTTTTCCGATTGCCAGATTGGAGTCAAGAAGGAATTCTTTCCCTAAAATGAGGACAATTGGCTTCTACCTCATTGGGGTTTTTTGCCTTCCTCTGGATCAACACTTTAGCAACACTTTAGCAAGATAGGCTGAACTGGATGGACATCTTGTCTTTTTTCAGCCTTACAAACTATATGTAACAGTTCAATTTTAGTTTAATCAGATCTCAGGACATGTCTCCAAAAATGTAGGTCTTTGTTTCTGTGTGAATTTGCAAACATTAATCTGGCTTTTATATGTTGCTTTTGGAATAATGGCTTATTCCTGGCAATATGGGCTTTCTGCCCATATTGATACAGTACTCGTTTCACTGTGGATAATGACACAATCTTACCAACTTCCACCAGAATCTTCACAAGGTCTTTTGCTTTTGTTTTTGAGTTGATATGCACAATTCGGACCGAAGCACGTTCATCTCGGAGACACAGAACCTGTCTCCTTCCTGAGTGATATGATGGCTGGACAATACCATCTTGTCTGTACTTGTGTTTAATTGTTTTTACAGATGAACGAGGCATCTTTAGGTATCTGGAAATTGCACAAAATGATGATCCAGACTTGTGCAAGTCCACAATTCTCTTCCTGATATTTTGGCTGATTTCTTTAGACTTTCCCATGATGTTACACACAGAAGCAGTGGGTTTCTGGTGTGCACTAAAATACATTCACAGATGTGTCTCTAATTAACTCAGATGTTACTAATAAATCTATCAGAACCTTCCAAAGACATAACATCGTCACATGGGCTGGCTGTCCTAAATTGTTTAAAGGCATAGTGATCCTAGTGTATGTAAACTTTTGACTTTTCAAAAAATAATAAAAATGCCTTAAAAAATTCTCTCTCGCTCTCATTATTCTGGCATTTGGCAAATATAAATAATTTTGGTAATCCTAATTGACCTAAAACGGGTAAAGTTTATTCTGATTTCATATCAGATAGTCAGAAAAACATGCATTTGTGTCTTTTTATATAGTGTACATAAACTTCCGGTTTCAACTGTATAACTTTTTATTTTTCTGTGCACAGTGCTGTGTAGGGGCTGTTTTTTGTGTGTTGAACTGACATTTTATTAGAATCATTTTTGGGGGACATGACTGTTTAATTTCCTCTTGATCCATTTTATGAGAATCAGGATGAAGATAATAAAGCAATTCTGGTAGTGTTTTTTTACAGCACTCACCATACAGTATTTGTGACCTGTTAATTTTACTCTGTGGGTCAATATGATTACAGCGATTACACCCAATTTATAAAGTTTTTTTTTTTTATCAGGTAGCACTTTTTTTATGGTGTTCTTCATAGAACATGAAAAAACTTTGAGATTCTTGGTTCACATATTTTTGATCAAAAATTGTTTAAGCGACCCACGAACTTACAACATGATCTCAGGTCGGGTGGTCCTACGCTATCTTTAACTCTCAATAGAGCCAAATCCAGGCCTCTCACTGGGTCAACCGACCTCCATTATCCAGAGAGAAAGAAAATAAAAAAACACCAACCTTGCAAGCCGCACTAATTTTATTTTCTTTCTCTCTGGATAATGGAGGTCGGTTGACCCAGTGAGAGGCCTGGATTTGGCTCTATTGAGAGGTAAAGATAGTGTAGTACCACCCGACCTGAGATCACGTTGTAAGTTCGTGGGTGGCTTAAACAATTTTTGATCAAAAATATGTGAACCAAGAATCTCAAGGTTTTTTTCATGTATGATAGATAGCATAAATGCTTCTTTAGGGATTTCCAAGTAATGTATTGCCCTTTTTGCAGTGGTGTGCCACTGGTAGTGATGTGTGTGTGGTGTGTTATATATATATATAATATATATATATATATATATATATATAATATATATATAATATATATATATATATATATATATATGCCGCAGCCCTGCCGTTGGCACCCAGGTTCGCATAGTATTTTTTCAGAAATGTTTTTTTGTGCAGTTGTACGTTGTATTTGGCATATGTTGCTTTTAATCTATATGGGGAGGGAGGGGTGCCTCCATTTTGGTTTCCTGCACCATGCCCACTTTCACAGGCTGTTATATCAGTGCAGCTTGCAAGGTTGGTGTTTTTTTATTTTCTTTCTCTCTGGATAATGGAGGTCGGTTGACCCAGTGAGAGGCCTGGATTTGGCTCTATTGAGAGGTAAAGATAGCGTAGGACCACCCGACCTGAGATCACGTTGTAAGTTCGTGGGTGGCTTAAACAATTTTTGATCAAAAATATGTGAACCAAGAATCTCAAAGTTTTTTCATGTATGATAGATAGCATAAATGCTTCTTTAGGGATTTCCATGTAATGTATTGCCCTTCATAGAACATGACATATTTATAGGCTAGATCATTACGCAGGCGGCAATACCAAATATGTGTACTTAATTTATTTTAAGCTCTGTTTTTGAGCCCGCAGAAGCCATGATGCAAATGTACATACATTTTGAAAAAAAACCCTACAGGACTATGACATAAACTTATGACAAATCTCAGGAAGGGGTTAACATACACTACTCACAAAAAGTTAGGGATATATGGCTTTTGGTTGAAATTTCAGGATGAACATGTCCAACTGTTTAATGCTTCAGTACTTTTTGCACAACTTGCTGATCTATAATAAGGAGCTTAATAGCAAAATTCACAACAGGTATTTGATTACTGAATCACCCAATACATTTAGAGGATCAGTTTGAATTGGGATTTAAACAGTTCTCCTCATCATGCTGTTTATATTTTGACATCATGAGACCAAAACAACACCTTACAAATGATCAACAACTTCCTCACCATTGTGAGGCTTCAAGCAGGATGCTCTCAGACAGAAGTGGCCACTGAGCTTAGAGTGTCACAGAGTGTCATCAGCAGGTTGCAACAGAGATACAGAGAGACTGGAAGAGTCACAGAAAGGCAAATAAGTGGACGTCCTTTGGCTCCATTACACACTTATGACTGTTTCATTGTTATCAATGCACAGTGGAACCGATTGTTGAATGCTACACGACTCCAGGCACATTTAATCCCTTAAGCCGAAGGGGTCGTTAAGGGTTTGAGGGAGGGGAGAGGTAACCCAAGTGTCATGTCAGACCATTCATAACCATTTACATCAGTGTAGTCTGCGTGCTAGACAACTGGCAAGGGTACCTGACCTGACTGATGCATAGTGCTCTCCTTCACGTCTCCAGCATCATTAGCACCCATCATTTCTGCTCAGAATGGAGGATGGTCCCTCATCCAGTGTGGATGCTAAGTGGCCCCTGTAAGATGATGCCTATGTCTGGTGGTGTGGTCAAGTTGTCTAGCACGCAAACCACGCTGATGTTTATTGTTACAAATGGTCAGATGTGACACTTGGCTGCCTCTCACCTCCTTTAAATGTGCCTGGAATTGTGTGGCATTCATCATACGGTTTCACAGGACATTGTTTACAATGAAGGGTCATCAGTGTGTGATGTAGCCAAAGGATGTCCACTTCTTTGCCTTTCTGTGACTCTTCCAGTCTCTCTGTATCTCTGTGTTAGAGATCAGCAAGTTGTGCAAAAAGTACTGAAACACTGAACAGTTAGACTTGTGCATTGTAGAGTTAAGAGATGGTCTCCTTTAGTTCATTTAAACATTTTTTAAAGAAATTTGATCTTCATCCTGTAATTTCAATCAAAAGCCAAATAACCCTAACTTTTTGTGAGTGGTGTATGTCATTCTGTGGCTTTTAAATATGTAGATACAAAACAAGTATGTTCTGTTTGTGCTTAGAGTAAAATAAGTACACATTGATTTCTGAGAAAGATTAACAGAAATTTGTCTAAAATGAACCAAAATTAATTCATCAGCATCAAAAAAGAAATTCACTGAAAAGATTTTTTTTTCCCTTTACTGGGAATGTATTTTTTTTTATAAATCTCCTCAATGCTTCAATGCATCTATCCCAAATGAGCAGAAGTTACTTCCTCCACTATGACAGAGATAGATGTCATAATGGTCTTGTGACTTTTGTTGCTGTATAATGGGTATTTAATACATTATTTGTTTAATAGCAAATAAAATTGTGTTATCTCTTAGATGAAAAAAATCAGGATTTAGTGGGTTGAGATAGAAGGAAGCAGTTCCCTCTGTGAGCACATTATGCCTGTCCGGATGTATTATCAGGAATAGCATTCAGCTGACAGGATTATTTCACTGCACGAGAAATATTATAGTGTGATATACTTGCAGTCAAACAATTGCATGGCCAATGGACAATTTTTTTTTTTAAATCAATAGATTTTTATTTATAATTCAAGAGTAGTGTACAGTCAGTACTAAAGAAAACAAGGAAAAAGATTGCATAATAAAACAACCAGAACACAACAGTCATGCCAGGTATTCTTGAAAGTGTAAAACTTGTATAGTATAAATTTAGTCAAGCAGTAGCAAGCAGACCGAGTTAATAACCATCCACATAAAATGACCCACGGAGGTTAATAATGTGGGGTTTTTGCTCAGAAGGAGGGTAAAGAGGGATGAGAAATTTTTTAAACAAGAGACGGAGAGAGTTTTCCCAATTATCTTAAGTAGGATGAGTCTGACCAGACCCTCCATTTGGCCTTTTGTTTAGCAACTAGATGGGGGGGAACAGACAGATACATCTCGTTATGGAATTGGGAGTTAATTCTGCTAATGGTTTCTCCAAAATTAGGAGAAGAGGTAGATTTCCAGTGATGGGCGATTGTGAAACGTGCCGCAATGAGTATATGCGGGTCACTGGGCTGATGCGTATGGGGGATGTCCGCTATATGTATATCTAATAGGGCCAATTCTGGGTAGAGTTCAAATCGGGAAAAGTATAGGTCTTGGATGAGACCCTCAACCTGGGACCAGGTTGCTGTAACAATAGGACATGACCACCACATGTGGGATAAGGAGCCTGCCGAGCCGCAACCTCTCCAGCACATCTTGGATGTGTCTGGAAACATGTGAGCTGCTCTAATAGGTGTAAGGTACCATCTAAGATGTATTTTCCTTATTAACTCTAAGTGATTGATGCAGCTGGAATGTTTAGAGGTCGAAGAAGCTGCCTGTAGCCATTCGTCTACTGAGAATGTCCTAGATAATTCTAACTCCCATTTTGTCATGTACTCAAATTTAGCTTCAGGGCTACCCCCTGACAGAGTGGAGTAAGCTGCTGAGAGGCCTTTGGTGTGTGTGCCTGAAGAAAGGAGAAAATGATAGAATGGAGTTTTAAGAGAAGATGTTTGTGGCCTAGGAATAGACTGAATCGCGTGTCTTACCTGAAGGTATAAAAATAATTGGGATCTGGGTATCCCATAGGTGTGTGAAAGGTCCTCAAAGGATCTAAAAGTCCTCTCTGCATAGAGATCACCAATTAGCCAGATGCCCCTGGTAATCCATTGGCCAAGAGGAGCAGAGATCTGAGTGCCATATAAAATGGACAAGGGACAATTAAGCTTATCGAGGACTATCAACTGATTCCGGGCAATGTATTGGTGCCACACTAGAATAAGGTGCATGGGTCGTTAGAAAGTAAAAGTGATTGGTAGGGAGGGGAGGGAATCCCTGTAATATCGCTAGCAGGTGATCTTTAATTGAGCCCGGGGAAACCGAGTCATTTTCTATATGGGCCCAATGGTGAGTGGGGGAGGATAACCAAAGGTGACCTACAGGCTCTAGTATGGAGGTTAAGTTGTATAGCTTCAAATCAGGGACGGCTAGGCCCCCATCTTGTTTCCGTAAGTGTAAATATTGTTGTTTGAACCTTGGTCGTTTAGAATTCCAAATAAACTTTAGAAGTATCATCTGAAGCCTATTTAATATTGGAGTAGGTATCAGAAAAGGTAGGGCCCTGGCCATGTACAAGAACTTAGGGAGAAGCATCATTTTGACTAGGTTTATTCTAGCCATCCAGGATAGAGACGATTGTTGCATTTTGGTGATCTCCTCAGTGAGATCGGAGGCCAGGTCTTCCCAATTAACCTCGATAGTTTTCGTGAGATCTGGGAAAATTTTGACACCTAAATATGTTATATGTGATTTGGACCAGATAAACTCGTATGTGGAAAGAACAGATTGAGTTGCTCGAGAGCAATTAAGGGGAAGAAGAGTGGACTTGTTAATGTTAAGTTTATAGTAGGAAACCTGTGAGTATTCATTTAATATGTCCAGAAGGGCCGGAACTGAAGATTCCGGATCTTTGCACATGATTAGAATGTCATCCGCATATAGGCCGGCTTTATGGGTCTGCCGTCCCACCGTTATGCCTGAGATATGCGGAGATGTTCGAATCAGCTCTGCAAGGGGCTCGATGCATAGGTCGAAGATTAGTGGCGATAACGGACAGCCTTGCCTGGTGCCATTAGAAATGGTAAAGGGATGGGACATGAAACCCGATGTGAATACCCTAGCTGACGGGGAGGAATATAAAGCTAGGATAGCTTGGAGTATCGTGCCTGGGAAACCAAATTTAGATAAAACTTCTGACATATATAACCAATTGATGCGGTCAAAGGCTTCTCGCCATCTAACGAGAGAAGAACCGCTGGGACCTTATCTCTGCCAATTAACTGCAGAATATCAAGTACTCTCTGAATCCCATCTCTCGTTTGTCTCGACTTAACGAAGCCTACCTGATCTGGGTGGATTAAATTCGGTAAAATATCATTAATTCTATTCGCCAGTATTTTAGAAAATAGCTTAATATCGCAGTTAAGGAGCGAGATCGGTCTGTAGTTCACGACTGCGTCATGGGGTTTTCCTGGTTTGGGGATGGTAACAATTGTGGCGGAAAGCATTTCTGGGGGAGGGGGGTTACCCGCTAGAAAGGAGTTAAAAACCTTAAGGATATGGGGGGATAGGATTTGGGAAGAGTTTGTAATATTCGTTATTGAAACCATCAGGACCAGGAGATTTATGAAGTTTCGCTTGTCTGATTGATTCCTCTAATTCTGATTGTGAGATAGGGGTGTTTAATGATTGGAGCTGATCTTTGGTCACCATAGGAAGATTTATATTATTTAAAAAAGAGCGAACTACTTGGGGTGTCACTAGGGGAGTGGAAGGATCGTCCTTGAGATTATAAAGGGATTGGTAATAATGGGCAAAAGAGTCAGCAATGTGTTGGGGATCAAACACTCTCCGCGACCCAGAGGTCAAGTAAGCTATTCTAGATCTGGCCTGAAGTTGTTTGACTCTTCGTGCTAAGAGTTTCCCGGGGCGATCTCCCTGAGTGTAGAAGTTCCATTTCAATCTGGAAAGGGAAGCTTCGTATTTATTAAGGCTAAGAATTTTTAATTTTTGCTTCAAAGCTGACAATTCTTCCAAAACTAACTGAGACGGGGAAGATTTGGCTAGATCATCCTGGACCTTAATTTTTTGTAATATGTCATCTAACTCTCGTTCTCTCCGCCGCTTCTCCCTAAAAGCTATTTAAAACTATAATGCCCTCTGATTACTGCCTTATGGGCATTCCATAATGTAGTTGGAGAAGAGACCGAGGGTGAATTGAGATCAAAATACTCTTGTAAAGAGGTCTTGATCTCTTGTACTATGGAATCAGATTTGAGAAGAAAATTATTTAGTCTCCAGGGAGAAAGCGGAGGAGGGGGAAGATTGTCCTGCAGGGTTAGAAAAATTGGAGCATGGTCTGACCATGTTCTATTTCCAATCTCTGTTGAGAATACTTTGGGAAGAGCTTGTCTGTTCGTGAGGAAGAGGTCAATGCGGGAAAAAGAATGGTTAGGAGCTGAAAGAACGTATAATAAACATCATTTAGGGTGGGAATATCGCCAAGGGTTCGTGTAGGCTTTCTTCAGCAAGAGCGTTTGTAGATTTTTATGTTTCTAGGGGACTGTGACTTATCTATGAGGGGATTGACAACCAAGTTGAAGTCTCCACAAGATAATCAATCGTCATTTGTTGACCTTCTAACCTTGCTTAAAACCTTAGAGATAAACCGAAGTTTGGGGGGTATTGGGCCCCGCGTATAGTGAAACCAGTTATATATGGGATGGAATTCAGTGTACAATGTAGGATGACATATCTCCCTTTCTCATCTGAAATGGAGTGCTGTAGTACAAAGGCCACTGAGTCCTTTACAAAGACAGAAAACCTCCGGCTTTTTTTGAGGAGAGGAGGAGTGAAATGCTACGGGAAAAATTTTCTATGTTTTAATCTAAAAACATCCTGTCCTTTGAGATGCGTTTCCTGAAACGCAAATGATGTTTCCTTCGACCTCAACCATCCCTCCACAACAATGAGCGTTTAAAGGCGAATTCAGCCCATTGGCGTTCAGTGATAAAATCTTAATACCCAGGGTTTCTAGATGTAAGGAACGCGCTGGGGCCGAGGCAGCACTAGAACAGGGAACCTCAGTCCGAGGTGGGATGGCATTACCCAAGAACCTGAAAATAGGAAGCATGGCATGACAAAAACAAACCAGACAACATATGAAAATAACATAAAGTAACCAAACAAGGTTCCGTCGAGTGGAAGCCAGAAAGTTTCGGGGGAAACCAGTCCAAAGGCAGGACTTAACCTCAAGTTCGACCGAGAGTGGAGGCGAACAATGTAAAGGAGTAACGGGTTGGAGAGAAAAGACGTGGGATCCAGCAATTAGACTGCTATATGTTTCACTCATAAGGGAGGGGACCCGATTGCGGTGTCTATCCGACCAGAGTGGGAAAACGCCTCTGGGCGAGACTTCTGTTTTTTTCAACGGATTCGTATTGGGAGCTGGAAGTAGGTCCCAGGCAGCAAGGGCATCTCTGGCTTTGAGGGGTTATGGCAGACTGTTGTAATGTTGTCTCTGGTGTAAACAGCTTTACTGGAAAGCCCCAGTGGTAGTTTATCCCTTGATCCCGGAGAATTTTGGGTATTTTGGGAAAGAACTCTCTTCGTTTAAAGCATAGTGCCAGCTGATAAGCCCGGGAAAAATAGCAATATCTTTGAAGGGGTCAGGGAGTGAAGGGTGTTTCCGTAAGGCCCTTAAAAATCGTCTATATTAGGGAAAGAAAAAGGGGATCTTCGCGATAACATCTCTGGGAATGGAAGCATGAAGGTGCCTTGGTTAAAGGCAGGATTTTAAACGATCCACCGTTTAGTCTATCTGTGAACATTAGGAGCACTAGAGCCATAAGGTCAGTGAGGAAGGGAAGCAGGAGGTCTGAGGTGACGGATTCAGGGATTCCCCTAATGCGGATATTTTCTCTTCTAGAGCGATCCTCCAGGTCTAAATCTTGGAGGAGAGCCTCTGTACCTCATCCTCCAGGGCCGAGTTGCATCTATTAAGAGATTGTGAGGGTTGTAAACTCAGACATTTTCTTTTCTAAATGATCTGTCCTAGAGACTAAGGCTTGTATATCTGACCTAAATTCTGCCATCATAAGCTTAAAGTCAGACTGTTTAAATTTTTCTCTGAAGGAGGGAAAAAAACCTTTGTAGTGTCGTCTCAGTGGGGAGAGGGCATTCGAGGATTCTTGGGGATTCCATCTCATTTTGGTTTGAGAGAGGGGAGGTGGAGGAAAGTGGCGGAAAATGGTATTCCTTCTTTCTGCTGAAGAGGGGTTTAGTGGGTGACTGGGGAAAAAACTCTGTGAGTTTTGTTGGTTTAAAAACCCTTTGCCCGTCGTCTGCTGGGACCGCCCATTTGCTCTGAGCAGTCAGTGCGTTGTGTAGGCTGGGGCAGACTAAGTAAGAAAAGACTGAAGTCTAATACGAGGGAGATCTTCTGTGGAGTATTGCAAAGATCAGTTAGCGGATATGAGACTTTTTTTTTTTTTTGTTGCTTTGTCTTCTCAGAGGTATAAGGGGGTTGCGCACGAGGGCTATGAGGGAGGAAGGCACTCAAATTTGGGAAACCGAGTCTGAGTCTTTTAGATTCTGTGTTAAAGCCACTTCAGTCTTGGCAGTCTGGCTCAGTTTAAACTCTAATGAGGTTAGGTGAGTATTAATGGCGCCTAGCTGGAAGTGTTTAGGGCACCAGAGAATGTGTAGTTATGTAGAGGAGTAGATATGGGCTATTCACAGCTTTGGTACAGGGAAAAATCTAATAAAGACAGTGGGGCAAGTCTTTTAGAATGAAGCAGCAGAGCATAACTCTACAAGATGGCGGCGGCCACGTGTCGCAGTTCGTCAGCCAGAAGATGGCGGTCGGGGTTCCTTAATTAAAGCAAAGTCCCAGAGATACGCTAGGGGAATGGCGATTTAGGATTGGCAATTCCCAGTCTAGTGCTCAGAGTCACAGGTTATTTAGATGGGTTTGGTACTTATCTGTCACCGCTTTCTGCTCAGGGGGATCCTCTATGAAGGAAGACAGCCGATGCCTAAGATGCGGATGAGTGGGATCCCCGCGCTCACCTTCCTGCAAGTACCGGAAGGGGGGCAGCAGTTAGGGATACGCTGGCCGTTATGCAGAGACTTTCAGCCAGGGAGGATCACGTCGCCTGTATAGCTGCGGCGGAGCACGGCACGGCAGTTCACGGCTGGGCAGTCGTCAGGGTCGGGAGCGAGGTAATCCGGTCTGGACCTCAGGGTATGAGCCAGGGGACCCGCAGATGCCTGCTTTGTGGCGGTAAGTAGATGAGTGCGGGCGGAGTGTGACGAAGCCTCCCAGTGCCCCCTAACAGCTTCTCCCAGGTCCTCGCAGCCGGGTAAGCCTTGGATCTTGGCGCGCAAATCCGCCGTTGGCCGCACGGTTCCAGCTTGGACGTCCCGGGGTATCCAACGGTTACAGGCGTCTGGAGGGGGAAAGCGTCACCACCGGAGAGCCCACACAAGATAAGGGACCGGTCCCACGAGGTTTGATTTGAGTTTGGCAGCAGTAGCAGGTTTTTTAGTGCCGTTTTTGGGGTGATCCACACGGAGCTCTTCTCACACACAACCTACTCCATGTTGGTCCAGGCCACGCCCCCGGCCAATGGACAATTTTTAATAAAATGTTAAAAATATAAAAAGTCACCTATTTAACCTTATACTTTGCTGTATTATGAAAAAAATAAGCTATTCAAAATATAAGCATAATCGGTTTTGTCATGTTTGCAACATCCCAAACTTTAATATTATCACATTATTTAATCAGAACAGTGAAGAAAAATAAAGCACCACCATTGGCAGAATTGCTATTTTTTTGTTTAACCAGGGTAACAATAAAAACTACAGCTTCAACAGAATCAACTGTGTGTCATAATATGGTAACACAAAAGCAAATCATATAAGAAAAAACTTTTTTTTATTGTGCAAAGTAGCAAAACATAAAAAATATAGATAAAGTTATAACAGCAGTAATTGTAACAGTAGAATAAAATTAATATACTATTTTGTCTACATCATAAAATGTTACAAAAAAAGCTAAAACATTTGGAGAATTGCTGTTTTTTCATTTCTCCTCTTCCAACCTCAAACAAGTTTATCATTATATTTTATGTACCCAATGTTGGACTGGGGTGCCTAAGCGCACCAGAGGAGATGATTATAGGGAGGATGTATATGAAAACTGTCTAAGACATTCTTTGTTGCCCATAGCAACCAATCAGAGCTCCCTTTTATTTCATATAGTCCTCTGAAAAAATGAAAGGGGAGCTCTGATTGGCTGCTATGAGCAACAGAGAAAGCCTTAGACAGTTTTCATACATGCGGCCCTAAGTGCAAACCCAAGAAAACTACTTCGCTTTGCTTCCCTGTCCCTGCAACCTTCGTGGTGCTCCCGCCCAGTCTCACTTTTCCTGATACAGAAAGGTGTGACTCATCAAAAAC
>JAODAL010012576.1:0-94841 GCA_025379985.1 Phyllomedusa bahiana
CATATCATATATGCGTGAATGAGAATAATTGTATTTAAAAATTTCAGAGAAAACAACCATTGAAAGAACACTTAAAAAACATCCTAAATAATTGTTAAAGGAAAAAAACGATTTTATCACAATATGAATGGGGGCCAGTAAGGCCAACATCCTAAATACAATATTATATGCTACACACAGTGGATCAGTAATAATACCTGTATTGTGTAAAATCGAATAAATACCAAATGTTGATCATCCTATAAAAGGAACGTCCAGTTGCACACAGCATGACATGACTGTGAACGGACTGTCCAACAAAAATCAACAGCATGCTAATGTTGGCGACAAATCACACAGTTTTTTTTATTCACATAATGTGTTTTGATGCTTCACAACCATAGTCACTGCTTAGCCACAGTCTAAAGGGAGTGACAAATGTTCTCTAATAACTTGGCAAAAAATTTGGAAGAGCTTTCACCTGTTAAAAACATTACTTTACAATAAGACTTATGCGTAAGCTCATACCCCCCCCTAGTGGCCACTGCAGGCAGCCAAAATGTTATCATTTCATTCTCTGTCCATGCAGGGGATATAGAGCTATTTTAGAAAAATGGAACTCTGGCGCTGTAAAAGTATTTTAACCCCTTAACGACCTTAGACATATCCATACGTCCAGGTCGTTTGGGGGTTCAGCACCTGGACATGGAACGTCCCTGAGGCGGGCGAACTCTAAAGCAGAGTTCGCGCGATCAGCGCGGGGTGTCAGCGAAATTTTAAGCTGACATCCCGCACGTCGGCCCAAACCCCCGGTTTGCCCCGGCGGGGGGGGGGGGGGGGCGGTTAACCCCTAATTACGCGACGCCCCAGGTCGCAATAACTAAGAGAGACGCAGGGGAGATCGCCCTCCTGCTCCCCTGTGGGCGGCAGCAGCGCAATCGGCACCCTACAGCTCCTCCCTCTGAGAGACAGCAGGGAAGGCAGAGAATCCTTGGGGGTTTGTCTGTGACGTCACGATCCCGCCGTGCCCTGTGGGCATGTCCCGGCATCGTGACTGACAGTTGTATAGGAACCATCAAGCAACAAGCTATGCACTGATTTTTCCCATTGAATGAAATCAAAAATCTCTCATTCAAAACCCCCAGGGGAAAAGTAAAATAAAAATGTGAAAAAGTGAAAAAAAATAAAAAAAAATGAAAAACAATAAAACAAAACAGAAAAATAAAATAAAAAAACTACACCGCCCTTTTCCCCTTTACAAACCCAATTGCCCCAAAAAAATCAAAATAAATAAAATCCCCTATTTTGGTATTGCCCCCGGCGTAACGACCTCCCATAGTAAAGTTATCACATCATTTACACTGCCAGGAAATGCTGTAAAAATTTAAAACCAAAAAACAAAGACCGAACTGTGTTTTTTCCCCCCCATTTTTATTGCCCAATGCTAAAAAAAAAAACTATGGAACACCTGTGCTCCAAAATGCACAGTACACCCCCCGGAGATCCCTGATGGGTGTTGAATCCAAAATGGGGGGGATTCTGGAAGGTTTTGCCTGTTCTGCTACTTTTGGGGCTTTGCAGATGCGACTGGGCCCCCCCAAAATCTGAAATTTAAAAGCCAATACGTCCTCCCCTTAAAACGCCCTGCCCTGCGCCCCAAAAAAGCAGTTTTCCCCACATGTAGGGGATTGCCAACTTGGAAAAAAAATTGCTTAAAAAAGTTTTAGGGGTTTTTTTTTCCAGGTTTTGATATATGAAAATTTTAGCTAAAATTTCAGATTATTGAAAAAAAATTTTTTTATCATTTTCACAGCCTAAAAAAAATTTGTGAATCACCTGTGGGGTCTATATACTCAATGCACCCCTGGATAGATTCATTAAGGGGTGTAGTTTCCAATATGCGGTCTATTTAGGGGTATTTATTAAGTTTAGCACCTTAGGGTGTCCCAAACCTGAAATGGCGCCTAAATAAAATCGTACTGAAAATGAGACCCAGAGTCCAGTAGGTGCTCCTCCTTTTCTGGGGCTTATGTTTGACCCCAAATAATGCACTGGGGCCCACATATGGGATATCTCTAAAAACGGCAGACCTGGGGGAATTGATATTAAGTTGCATTTACCTAGTCACATTTACCGTATTCCAGTGAATAATGGATAAATATTGAAAATCTGCAAAAAAAATGAAATTTTGAAATTTCACCTCCACTTTGCTTTAATTTCTGTGAAATATCTGAAGGGTTTTCAAACTTCCTAAATAGTGTGTAAAATACGTTAAGGGGTTTTAGTTTCTCAGATGGTGTCACTTATGGGGTATCTAACATGCAGGCCCCTCAAAGCCACGTCAGAACTGGAGTGGTCCCTAAAAAAATGTATATTTGCAAATTTCTTGAAAATGTGAGAAATTACTACTAAATTTTCTAAGCCCTCTAATGTCGTAAAAAAAAAAAAAAGACATTTAAAAAATGATGCCAACCTATAGTGGACATATGGTAGATGCTAGTTATAAACTATTTTTTGGTGAATAATTAACTGTCTTGAACCAGAAATTTTGCAACTTTGAAAATCGCAAATTTTTCCAAATTTTCATGAAATTTTGATATTTTTCACAAACAAACAAGGATTGTATGGATAAAAATTTCTTACTAACTTAAAGCACAGTGTGTCACGAGAAAACATTCTCTAAATCACATGGATAGGTGAAAGTGTCAAAAAGTTATTCTCACATAAATTGACACATGTCAGATTTCAAAAATAGGGCTGTGTCAGTAAGGCCAAAACTGGCTGGGTCCTTAAGGGGTTAAATAAATTAATCAGCAGTGAATTTTCGACTTATAAATGACATGTTTTAAAAGCTTGTCAATTTATTTATCTACATTAGTAGATACAGTATTAGCGTAAGCACATACAAATCAATTAGCAATCATGTGACTAATAGACTTGAACTTAATTTTACACAAGATTGACCAGTAAGCCTTGAAAATTTTAGTATTGCATTGAAGACTGTTGAAACTGAAAGAGTTGAATTGGTGCACAAGACACAGCTGTAATATGATAATTATTTATATTATCTTATTTTTTTTAAAGAGTCTGTTAATTTGTTAACAGGGTTTTTAGGCATAGGTATGGGGGAAATAAAGCTTAAAAATTCCCTAACCCCCTCCCTTCATCCACATCTTTCCCCACCCTTAGTTGAACTTGATGGACATGTCTTTTTCTAAGGCAAGAACTAATGTGCCCTAAAGGAATATTTCGCTCCTGATCCCAAAATTGTCATCAGAGTAGATCTAGATATTTTATATGGCTACATAAGTATTAATGTTATTTCGTAGCAAGTAGTTGACTAAGCCTTTGATAAAACCCTCAACTGTTCCTGCTGTGACAAGCTCCTCAGGCAGCTACTCCACAGATTTATAGGTTTCATACCCTTGTCTTTTTAGGGGGTTTAACATGAAATAGCTTTTCTCCATACTTTTTGTAGGGGCCATTCAAATACTTCTATAAATCAATCATATCTCCCCATAACCTTCTTTTCTCAAGACTAGCGTTGAGCCGAACCATTTCGAAAATGGTTAGTTCGACACGAACTTTACTTATTTTCCAAACCCCAACCAAAGACAAATTTTTTGCCAAAAGGGTTTGGGGAAAATTTTGGGTACGGAACAGGGTTCTTTGCCTTTTTTTCAGCTTTTCCCCTTCAGTTTTTAAAGGGGCCGGGCCAACCCCCTTTCCCAACACAGGGGGAGGTAAAAAAAAACATCCCTCACCATTGGGGGTGAAAGGGAAAACTCATTGAACCGTGGGTTTTGTGCATTTTCACTAATTTTCCTTTTAAAACCCTTTTTTTCCATCAGCAATGCCCGCAGTGCCTGGGGCTTCTACCCTGCACTTGAGGAGGGGGCCGGACCGGAAGGGGAAAATCACCTGTATGAATTTTAAGAAAGGTTTGCGGTATCCAACGGGCCCTTTTGGGGAATCACGGAAGCGACCATCATCGGGTGGGGGAAAGGGAGGATGATGGGGGTAGTGTCATTGGGGGGTCTGGCCTAAAAAGGGGAAGGGGCGGTCAAAACAACCCCCTAAAATAATTTTGATAGCAAGGGGTCAAAAATGGCAGTGAAAAACACTACTACTTTTTTTTCCCACCGTAAAAAAGGGCCGGGCCCTTGAAGCCGGGGGCCTTTTTTTGATAAAGCATTAATTCCTAAATGAAGTCTTATGCGGGTGTCTTTTGGGGGTTAAAACGACAATCCCGGGGGTTTCCGGGCCCAGCTTTTCCCCAATCATTTTAGCATGTGTGCATTGGGCGAGAATGACACAGATACAAATTTTCTTTTTTAAAACCCCAAACCTATGCCTCACCCCTGGTCCATCAGCATTTTTCCTGGATTTTATTATGCCACAAGTAATATACACAGGAAAGGAAGGGGCATTTTTTAAGGGTTTGGTTTTATTATTGCAACAAATCAGACATCCCCTGTAGTCCACTTCTGCCCCAATTTGGGTTTTTCCACTGTCCCAACTCACCCGGGGTTATTTCCTGTAATTTCCCTTTTTTTCGGGTAAAACATGTAAAATTTCCCATTAAATATTTGACGTCATCGGGGTTTCGGAAACCACAGGTTTCCCCGGCGCCATTTTATTTTGCAGGGTTTCCTCATAGCTGGCAAGTTTATTTAAAAAGGGAAAAATTAAAATTTTTTGGAAAAGTACAAAGGCAAAAAAGGGTATAAAACCCTTCATTTTATATGTATATCAACTTGACAACCCCCCCTAAATAAAAAATTTTTTTCCCTAATTTTAGGGGAACCCCCAAATTTGTTCCAATGCCTTCGTTCCTTTTAAACCCTTTTTAAACTTAAGTTTAAAAAGGAAATGTCTCCCCGGTTTTTGGGATAGCAAACCGGGCAGGGGGAGAAAGTTAATAAACCCACTGCATCACTCCCAAACTTGCTCCAAGGGGGGGGAACTAAGCGATCCCCGGTCTCTTTTTTCATTGCCGTGTGGTTGGGGATGCCCGGGAAATTGACCAAAGGGGCCCCAGCCATGCTACCTTAGAGCACCCCTTAGCAGTAAACAGTTTTTATTGCTAGAAATCCAAAACGAAAACCCGGGAAAAATTTTGGTAAACATTTTTTGTTTTACGGGAAAAAAAGGGGAAAAAATTTGATAAAATTTTTCAAAGGTTTCGGAACCAAAGAAGGGTCACTCCAAAGGGAAACCTTAACACTTTTTTTTTTTCACAACCCCCCCTTTTGTGTTTTTTAAATATTTTCCCAAAATGCAAAGCTTTTTTGGGTAGCCAGATTGATATCTTTTTAATTGCCAATTATGTGTCGAAAGGAAAATTCTCGGGTGGGGTTTTTAAAAAATCTCTTTTTTTTATAATGGATACTATTTATCCAATCTATCCCTTTTTTTTTATTTTTATCGTGGTTTTAAATTGGTTCAAGTTTTGGGTTTTTTTCTGATCCCTAGCTTTAAAATTCCCCCCACCCAAAACCCCTGGGCCCTTTTCCCCTTGGGTTTTTTTCAGACACCCCCCAAACAAAAAAGAAATGAAAAAAGGGAAATAAAGGAGTAAATTCATGATTTTTTCCTGGGCTCCAGGGGGCTTAATCCCCGGGTTTGTGTTTGGGTGCTCTGTTTCTGAGCCCGGATCTGAATAGAGGAAAACACTGGGGAAATGGTTTTTTAAAATTTCCTTACAAAAGCCCTTAAAGACATAATTTTACAAGGTTATCATTCCCTCACTCAACTGTTTTTTGGATAGTATTGTCCTAACCAAGGGGGGCCTTTAAAAAATAATATCTCAAAAGGGTGTGAACCAGGGGGGCTGCCTAGGGGGTTTTTTTTGGGACAGAGTACAGGGCGATGGGTAGGATCTCTGGCCGGGGGAAGTGATTTTCCCCCTTTACGGGGCTTTGAAAAATTTTTGTTTTTTTGAATGTGGCACTCATCCTCTCGATTTTTCCCCCAGCTCGGGGAGGGAAAGGGGTATGTAATCCTACACCAGCTCCTAACATTTTCCCAAAATTTCAGAAAAAATTCGTGGCTTAAATGCTGGCCCCTAAATCATTTTCCAAAATTTTGGGGGTATTCCAAATCTACAGACAACCTCTGTGTTTAAATTTTCTTAGCTGTGACTCTAGCTGTCATGTTGGGATTTGGGTTATGCCTCTGGCCACCTGAAAAATGTCTAACACTACTAGGAAAATATTTGTTTTTTCCACTTTTGGGGCAACACCCCGAGGTGGTCAATCGGGAAACCCCTTTTGGAAAGGGGTACAAGGGTTTTGGCCAGATTGCTTTTGGGGTTTTTTAAAAATCCCCCCGGGGTTCAACTTTGGGCATATTTCACAACTCTTCCTTTTTTTTGGGGGCTTTTTTGGGGTTTGAAATTGACTCAGCAGTAACTCGGGGTTTCAGATATTTTTTTCCCTTTGTTTTCTTTCTTCATCCTCTTTTTTTTTCCCTTTTCCCTTTTCATTTTCTTAGTTTCCTCCCCCGCCTTCTTTTATCTTTTTCCCTTTCCCCTTCAAGCTTTTTTTTTTCTTTTTTTCCTGTATTACGTTTTACAGCCACTCCGGTTTTCCCTCCCCGATTACGGGGAAAAGGGGGGGCTGGGGCCTTCCGGGCCTGATTCACTTTGAAATTTTCCCCCCCGTCTCCTTTTTTCCTTTACTTTGGTTTTCAAACAGCCACTTCCCCCGGGCAGTTTGGAAAGACTTTACATAAAGGTCGACATTTCCTCTTGTTTTTTGTTTGGGCGTTCCACAAAGCTGTCGGGAAACCTCGCGGGCCCCACTTCAGGCCGAAGCCCCATGGCCACCCAAACTTGTAGGCTGACCCAGTGTATAATTTCCAAGCTTTCCTTCCGATTTGGGAAAAACTTTTTTACGCCCAAATTTTCGTTTCCCTGGACTGACATACTCGAAGGGAAAATGCACCCTTTTTACGGTTTCATGAAAAGGTAACCCCGGGAAATCCTGTATAAAACGCCTTGTTCACTGCATATCTGACCCATCTGGAAGAAGACAAATCAGGGTTCTCCAGCTTGGAAACAAGACAGTGGGAAGGGGTGGAAGTTTCAGCCCCCACTGTTCAACCCAGTCATGACCCTTTTTGAAGGGGTTTTCATCTTCTTCTTGTATAAATATTCGGGTCTCCTTTTTCCCCCCTTGAGAGGGGAAGCAGGGGTTTGGGTTAAAGGAAACGGGTTTTAAAGACATTTTGAGGGTTGTTTGAGTCTTTTTTGGCACCCTTTTGGGTTTAACACACACTCAGCTTTTTTCTTGGTCGGGGGTCCCCCCCGGAACCTAAAGGCTTCCATCATCACTTTCTTTTTTTCCCCATTTTTTCTTTTTCCTTGACCAGTGCTTTAGGGAAAACCCTTTGGGCAATAATAACGTTCCCTTCATTTTTAGAGCCCACTTTTTCAGGCCTACAGAGTTAATCTTGTCCTTTAATTAGGTTTTTTGTAGCCCCTCCATGAATGCACGGTCAATAAAAAAGGGGAGGGTTTTTTGTTTTTAGCTAGAATCCCAAATCTTCAAATTGTTGCGTGATGCAGCCCCATTTTTCCACAGATTCCCCTCTTCTTCTTGTTTGGGCATCTTGCAAATTTACACGCTTGGGCTTGGAAACATGTCCCGTTTCCCATTTCTTCAATTGTTCACATAAAAATTTACGGCTGAAATCCCATGATCCCCGGGGGGTGATTTTGATTTTAAGTAGGGGCCCTTAGATCCTTTCCCGGGTTTTTTGCTAGGTCTTCTTATTTTCCCCCAGTCTTCTATAAAAGGGCATAGGGGGGCTTTTCTGGATCTGGGGAGCTTTTTTCACTAAAAGTTGAAACTTGATTTGGGGAAAAATTACAGCCTGAGGGGTTTCCCTCCCCCCGTTTTTTGGGGGGCTTTGGGGGGCAGGCCTAGTGGGCGTGAAACAAATGGGGTTTTTTCTAGAAAAAGTTTATTTTCATATTCCAAAGGAATCAAAATTTTAGAGTTTTTTCTCGGAAAGTAGGTTTGGGGGTAGGGGTTGGGTGGACATCAGGAATGCCCGGGGTCCCCCTGTGTTTTGGCTCTCTTCCCAAGCACCAGCAGATCTGGGGGAAATTGCCACGATCTTGATTTTACCCAAGCGTGGTGGGTTGTGTTGTAATCTATTGTTGCACTATGGGCCCCCCACTTCTTCTATACAGTCCCTCATAGGGGGCCCAAAATGCCGAAGAAATTAGTGGCAGACTATTTATCTGTCTGGCATGCATGCTCTGCTCACCTTTTGGGGTGCATACACTAGAAGGGTTCCATATGGGGTGACCTAGCAAACGGCGACTGTTTTCAGGGTGGTTTTCTTTTCATAAACTGGCCTACAGCATGGAACAGGAAAAAAGCAAGGAAGGCGACCAGGCCGGGGACAGCATGTCCCCTACTTCCCCCTCTTACCTTGGGCCTTTCAAGGCCCCTGCTATCTGCCTTTATCTGGGGACCTCCAAGTTCTAACATCGGGGTGCTAATTTCCCCACCATGCTCCAAATCTGGTTGCAGCGTTTTCCATGGCTCCCACATTTAAATGTACCAAGATCTCCATAACCCACACTGAGAGGGATCTTTCCCCCTGACATAGTATTTTACATTCTCTGAAAAAAACCCCCTCCCCTGTTTTTTTAATGGTAGGGGCCCCTACCCCGAACATGGGGGTCTAGGGGACCAAAGCATGGGACTGGGTCCTTTTTAGGCGGGGCCCAAATGGGCAAACGGAGTGGTGACGTCAATAATGGGAGTTTTCCCGGAGCTGGAAACATGAGTCCCTTCAGCCAGTTTTGGCTTCCCGGCTTGTAAACGGGGAACAAAGAACAACCGGAAGGGGGAGGTACTGAGCCTCCCTGGTGCTGTGGGGCCCAGCGAAGTTGGGGCCCGTGTAAAAATCCGGAAGGGCGTTATTAAACCCGATACAAGGGGTTTTTTTCCGGTTCCATGGGTATACCCAAAAATGGCCTCACCCGGGAAATTCCTGTTGGCATACCAAGATGGGTGCCGAGGGTGGACCCAAAAAGGCGCCACAGGACGTTCCTGTTGGGATAACCCAAAAATGGGTTCCTGAGGGGGACCAAGATGGCTGCCACAGGGCGTTCCTTTTTGGGATACCAAATTTCTGCCCAAGGGGGGACCAAAATGGCTGCCACAGGAAGTTCCCTGTTTCCCCCCCTTTTCCCGGGCGCACCCAAAGATGACATTGCAACGGGAAAATGGGACCCGGAAAAACTTTGGGAAAAATGAAGGGCGTGGGGCCCCACAGCTGATGCCCCGTTTAAAAGGGAATCCGGGTTTTTGCAAAAACCCCACTTTTTTTCAGGTCCCCCCTTCCCCTCCCTTTTTCCCCGCCTTCATTTGGGGAGTGGTGCATCAACAATTGCAGTTTTTTAATTTTTTGGGACATCAATTTTTTCATAACCAAACACATTTCGGATTTTTCCCTCACCTCCCCTTTTCCCCTTTTAAATTCTGCAAAATCCTTCAACTTAAACCCTCGCAACTCCCAGATGAGCTTGTGCAGCTTCTAATAACCGTAAAACTTTTAACATGCCTCTTCCTTTGGTTTTAAAATCTCCTTTCCCCACACAAAAGGTTAGCCGTCTACCCTTTTGAAAGGGAACCAACTAATTTATACAAACGCTAATTCCCTTTACATAATTTTTTTTCCCCTTTTCTTGCTCTGACGAAATTTTACAGTCGTCCCGGCCCCCGGAAAGGGGAGTATTTTTTTCCCTTTTAAAAAGCCGCAACATGGGTTACTAGTTAGAAATACCAAACCCGGGGCAGCGCCCACCAGTGGGGAAATTCCCCAGTTACCCGGGCCCAAGGGTTCACCTTTCTCCGTTTACAGGGAAACTTGTCGTTGGGGCCCCAACCCCAAAAGCCCAAATTTGGGGGTATCTTTTACAATAAAACCCGAGGACTTCTTTAAACCAAACCCTAATGAACTTTTTGGGCCTAAAAGGGGGCCCCCGGACACCTCCCTTCTCCTTTCCCCACTGGCAGCCTGGGGGTCCAATAAAAGTTTTTTACCGGGTTTAAAACCCAAAAAAAACAGATAAAAATTTTCCTTTTTCCCCCCCCTAAACGCAATAAATTTTTTTTTTTTTTTTTTCTTTGAAAATTAAAAAAAAACAACTTCGAACAACTTCCTCTTTTTTTTCATTATATGCAAAAACAAACTTTTTCTTCCTCTTTTTTCCTCACTGTATGCGGCTTTTCTTTCACTTTCCCCTTGCCAATTTCCCGGCACTTGTGCAGTAACGATAACCGACTGAGCCCTACTAATAAATAAAAATATCTTTACAGTGCGTTTTTTTCGAGTTTTATCGAGAAAAAGACACACACCTCTGTACCACTCAAAACGTTTTTAAAATCACTGACCCGTCTAACAAACGGATTAAATAAATATCCCCTCCCCGATTCACAGGGGAAGGCCCCACATATAAGAATAGAGTAAAATTTCCGGACTCAGTGAGGTTTCCCCAAGGGCCCCATCAGAAGCGACAGGATTCATCCACCAGTCTTCCCCGGGGGCAGATACTTGTGGGTTTTTGCTCTCGGGGATCCCCCCCCGGAAACGTTAGGCCCCCCAAAAAGGGCTTGGGCCCTGAAAACGACAATACCCCGGGGGGCCCGGGCAGTTTTTTCCCAAACATTAGCATTTTTGGCACTGTGGCGGGGAAAGACACAGATAAAAAGTTCCTTTCAAAACCCCCTCAGCTCTCAAACCCTTGGGCCCTCAGCAAAATTCCTGGGGTTTATTTTGCGCACAAGTTTTATATTTCACAGAAAGGGAAGGGGGAGGGTTTAAGGGATTTTTAAATATTGCAACAAAAAAACAAAATCTCTGTAGTCCCTTCGACCAATTTTGGTTTGCCACTGTACAAACGTCATCTCGGGTTTGTTTTTTTGTAAGTCCCTTAAACTTGGGAAACCCTGTGATTTCCCTAAATATTTGACCTTTAAACTGGGTTTCTTTTCACAGGGTGTCGGCGCCATCTTTTATTTTATTGGGTTTCCCCATTTGCTGAGCAATTTTAGTAGCAAGGGGGGAAAAAAAAAATTTAAAATTAAAAAAGGAAAAAAGTATAAACACTCATATTTATGTAAATTTAGACTTGACACGGCTTTTCTTTCCCCCACCTCAGTATAGAAAGAATCTAAAGAAATTTTAACCCCCCCACCACATGAACAGGGACATGCATGTAAAAACTTAAATTTCCGTGGAGGACCCCTTGGGGGAAAAAAGGCCCCCCCAGGGCCCGGGCTTCCAACCACCCCGGGCATCTTTTGCATCAACCACTTCCAAATTCCAACGCGTTTCCCCTGCGCCGATTTGGGGTTTGGGGAAAACCTCCAAGCCCTTCCCCCGTTCCCCGACACGTCGCCAATTTCCCCCCACCAACAACACAGTTCTACACCTTCCCCTTCCTTCAGGGGGACCCGAATGTTGTACAAACACCATCCACCACCACCTTCTGTGGGAAACCCGGTGGGTTTGGGGCAAAAAACGATTCCCCCCAGCTATCCCAAAACCCAAAAACCCAATTTTTCCCACATTTTCCAGGCGGGTTTGGGCCCTTTGGGAAATTTTTTCCCTTTCCCGCCTGGTGGACACAGATGGGTTCCGCCACGTAATGGCCCTGGCATGCCCCCAATATCAGATGTCAAGCAGGCATTTCTTTGCCAGAAAAGCTGTCCCTGCCCTGGCCTGCCACTTTGCAGAAAAGATCTCCAGCGCATTGGCTGCATCTGTGGCCACCAAAGTCCATCTCACTACAGACACATGGACTAGTAAGCACGGTCAAGGGCATTACATCTCACTGACTGTTCACTGGGTGAGTTGGGTGGATGACAGTGCCTCTGGTGTTAGGTCTTGGCGGACACTCTTCCATACTGCTGGAATGGAGCAGAGTCCAGATCCCCAACCTCAATTGGTAGCATCACGTGAAGAGAGAAACTAGGCCATTCTGAAATTAATGTGTCTTGGAGACCATCAACACACAGGTCAAGAGCTGTGCACGGCTCTGCGCACTTAGACCATCCAGTGGCTGGGTGCTAAGAACCTGGCGCCAGCCAATGTGGTGTGTGACAATGGGAGAAATCTCCTTGCCGCCCTTAGGATCGGTAGACTTACGCACATCACTTTCCTGGAACACGTCCTGAACCTGATTGTGCAGAAATTTCTCAAGCGCTACCTACCAGTCGAGCCAAAGCAACTGTCTGCTGAGGAAGGCTCGAGGTCTTAGCTCACACTTCCGGCGTTTGCACCCTGCTTCGGCTCGACTGGCAGTGTTTCAGCGTGATCTGGGCTACCCCACTAACTGTCTCATGGTTGATGTGGCAATACGCTGGAATTCCACCTTGTACATGCTCCAGCAATTGTGGCAGCACCGTAATGCCATTATGCAGTATAAAGTGTTGCATGACCTAACGAGCAGTGGTGAGGACCTCGGGGTCTTGAGTCATAAAGGGTGGAGGCAGGTGAAAGATCTCTGCAACATCCTTGACAGTTTTGAAGACGCAATCAAAATGGTCAGTCAGGACGATGCCATTGTCAGCATGACCATTGTGGTCATATTTTTACTGGAACAAGTGTTAGACTCTCTGCGGCAGTAGGTCCCAACAGTGTTGGAGGAGGATGAGGCGGATACAGAGCCTTACTCGCCATCGGATGTAGAAGGCCCAACTGTTTCCCAATTGTAACAGTCTTCTTTAGGAGATGGTTCAAGCTCCAGGGCGGGTGCAGGATGGCAGTTCAGCTAATAGAGTAGAGGGCATGACGTTAGCCAGGCCTCTGGTGACGGTCAGGATGAGGAAGTGGAGGAGGAGGGTGAGGCAGGGGTGGACACCACTGGTACAGATTACCCTTCGGTGGTAAGGGGTTGGCACAGATTGCAGGGGGAGGAGGAAGAACGAACAGGAGGAAGATCTGGTTAGTGCCCCTCGACCACAAGGCATGGAAGATCCTGGCAGCATCTCACACATGAGTGCTTGGATGCTACATTACCTGCATCATGACCCATGCAACAAGGCAATCAAAATGAACAGCGATTACTGGATGGTCTCTCTCCTTGATCCATGTTACAAATCAAAAGTGAGCACTTTCCTTCCACCCACACAAATTGACAGTAGAATGCATGTATTTGAGACAGTGCTCATTAACCAACTCAAGACATCTGTTGCATCTTCTTCACATTCTAATATTACAGTGGAAGAATGTCAGCAGCGTGCCAGCAGTAGAATGGCAATTAGCTGCAGCAGCAGACAGTGCGGCAGAAATGCACTGGTTAACATTTTTAACTCGGATTTTACCACCTCACCAACACCTGAAAGACAGGGCAGCATTCGGACAAACCGAGACCGCCTTCAGAGCATGGTCCATGACTATCTGCAATTCAACACTGATGTTTTTGGACTTGATCTGGACCCATTCAACTTCTGAGTGTTCAAAATGGATGCATGGCCTGAGCTTGCTCGACACGCCATACAAATTTTATCCTGCCCAGCAGCCAGCGTTATCTCAGAATACACCTACAGCACAGCTGGCGGGGTGATAACTGACAAACGTATCCGTCTTTCCCCCGAGAATGTGGATCGTTTGACATTCATCAAAATGAATGAAGCGTGGATCTCTGAAGATTTTTTTGCCCCTGTTTCCGATGTCACTGACTAGTACACTGTAGCACGTCTTCTTCACAATGTGAAATACACAATCCATCAGTCACCTATTGACATCAGTCAGTCTGCAGTAATCATCTATTAACCGTTTCAGGCCCCATACAGCCAAATCACATGGGGCCCCCACCCATTACTACTTCCTATATTTTTAACATATTTGTGGGCCCCTTTTCGATTAGGGTCCGTGACAGGAGTACTATTGGTATTGCCCTGTTGGCACCCGGTAGCTACGGGGCCCTGCATCCTGAGGTATCCCAAAAGCCCCTTTGACACACATAAGAAGACACCGGTATTGGAAATTGCACATAGTAACTGGCACGGGTGCCAATAGGGCAGTACTCCTGTCAGGGTCCCTAATCAAAAAGGGGCCCAGTGATATGTTAAAAAATAGGAACTAGTAATGGGTGGGGGGCCCGATTTGATTTAACTGCATGGAGCCTTGAAATGGTTAATAGATGACTGACGGCAGCCATGGCTACCACTGCACCCCCTATTACTACGGCCCTGCCAGCTGAACCTCCATGTTCCCCTTTGGGATGTTCTTGCTGCCACCCCATATATGACATGTTCTTGGGCCCTGGTGCAAAAAGTGATAGGGGACTCCTGCCAGTTACCATGAGTCATTTCCAATACCGGTGTCTTCTTATGTGTCAGACAGACCCCGTAGCAGTTGCTAGCGCTGCACCTCGTATAGCTATGCAGTCCCCATCTTTTCAGTTAGCCACTGAAAGGAATGAAATATTTTAGCCTGTGAATTTTAGAGCCAAATTGTCTTCACTAAGTTGTTCCACGCATCCATTTTACTCTTATGGAAGGTAATTGTGGCTTTTACTCACCTTAATATGAAAATTAACCTGAACATCATCTCCCATTAAGATTTGGTTCGCCGTTCAGACAGAATTTCTAAAAATTCGGGGTTCGGCCCGAACTCAAATTTTTTACTGCTCGCTTATCACTACTCAAGACTAAATAAGTTCAATTCTTCCAACCTCTCCTCATAACTAAGATGCTCCATTCCCCTTAATAGTTTTGTTGCTCGTCTTTGTATTTTCTCTAACCCCAATAAGTTGGAGCCCAGAACTGGACAGCATATTCTAGATGTGGCCACACCAAAGCTTCATACAGTGGTAATATTACATCCCTGTCCCGTGAGTCCATGCCTCTATTAATATACACCAGCATTCTCCTGGCCTTACAGGCAGTTGATTGATATTGCTGTTCTGTAACAGTTGTGGTGGTAGTTCAACCCCTTTTACTAGAATGGCTGGCTGTAGCACCAGACAAAGCTGCACACAGTGCGATATTCAGCGAAAATGGTTTCATCCCCACAAATCACACATTGATAGTCTATCAGTATTTTGCTTATTGATCATTAGTTGATTAAAAGTAAGTCACAAGAAAAGAAATTACATATTGAAAACACATACAGTACTTCTTTCCTGATAGACAGTACATACAGCAGAATGTATGCTTTTATAGAAGCTGAAATGAATAGGAGTTAAAGTGGATTTTACCACTATAGACTAAAGGATAGGTGATAAATGTCTGATCACCGTTGGGATCCTCATGTTCACAAAATTGGGCCCCAGATTCCCCCATCCTTCCTTGCGTAGTGATAAAGAGTAGTAGTATGTATGTTTGACCACTGCTCCATTCAAAGTTGACGGGACTCATAAAAGTAGCCACAGTGATCAGTGATTAAGTGATTGTGGGGGTCCTAGCAGTGGGACCCTGTGATCACACATTTATCATCTATTCTGTGAGTAGGGGATAAATGTCTCTGGTGGGAAAACCCTTTTAAATTGTCAAAGAAATCACATCAATTATTACAGTCTGTAGGAAGTGATGCAGTGCAGCCCCCTCATGCAGAGGCAAGGGAGTATACATACACAGACAACATTATTATTTATTTGAAATTGCCATTAATTCCAGGGCGCTGTAGATCTCCAGTAGTACAACAGATCGATTATTAAAGGGGTTGTTTCACTACATTTATTCATCTTACTTCAGTTCTGTTTTCTTGGTTTACTTTTGAATTCAGGGACGTTTACTGGCTTCTACTAGGCTGCAGTAGAAGCCAGGTCTGTAGCTATAGCAACCAGTGCTGACAGCCTATAAGGAGAGATTGAACAGGTCTGTAGCTATAGCAACCCGAGGAGCTGATGCAGCCCATATCTCAGAATAGGTAGGACACTGTTAATGGACATATAATGCTAAGTGACTTGTTTTTGCAAGCTCTTTAACATAAAAAGCAATCCTTGTAGTGAAACCACTTGCCATCTACTGAACTTGGTCAAGTCTGCACAGTAAAGCTGACAAGTGAACTACAGAACACCAGAAATGGCAGCCTATTGTGACCACACTAGTGGCCAATGTAAAAATTAGAATATTTCAGGATATTTTGTGTAGTGTCATTTGAAAAAAAATGAAAAAAGCTAAAAATGTAAAAAATATACTTATAGATCTCAAAAGAACATGGTGAAATGGCTGCACATAGAAAGCAGGGATCAAATAACAGTGTAAAGGGAATAATTCATTCCATGTTGAGCTGTATTTCAATGGATGACATGACGTGTCCAATGTCTCTGTGATGTTCAAGGTTACAATGTACTGTAGATTTAGATGAAGGGCTTCTGAAGTGTTTGCAGTAGAGTTATTCATAACTTATTCGGATGCATATTACTATTCTGAGATGCCTCTTACAGAAGCAGTTCTATGGCAGCCCAGTCTTTTCTCATGAAAAGCTAGCCTGCACTACCTCTAATTGTTATTGAATTCATACCTCCTTTTTATGAAAGACTCAAAATAGGCTTAAAATCTTCTGTATCTAAGGCTTTCTCTATAATCAACCTACCTCGCGAAGATTTTTGGACAAAATATATGTAGGTAAGGATGAATTATGAGAATAATATGTAGTCTTAACACCCTAAAGACTGCCCAGCGACTATAGATGGCGGACGGTGCAGGTCGTTAATCTGCGGCGACAGAGGGGTTTTGCGGCTCTCAGGACCACAACTGTGATAGAGAAGTCTCTATAAACACCAGGAAGTGGAGAAAGCCTCCAATCCCTGGCATTAACCCTTTGATTGACCACGGCATAATCAAAGGGCGTTCCCCTACTCCATCGGATCATCGGGACTCCTGGTGACCCGATGGAGTCCGGAGAATGTCTGTACAGTCAGCCCTGGGGACCTGGAATACCCCAGGGCTGTCTGTATAAGAAGGCTACGGTCAGGGCCCACTGTGTGCTGCCCTGACTACAGCCTCTGTCATACTGATACAGAAAGAAGTGTATTAGCATATTTTATGTATGCTAATACATTACCAAGTGTAAAAAAGGTGTTAGTTACCCCTTAATGAAGTTAAAAAAAAATAATTCAAAACATAAAAAAGTAGGGCCCACCAGTGGAGTTGGTTCTTAAGGCCCACCAGTAGAGATGGTTCTGGGAGCCCATCTTACATCCTACATGTATATGACTGCACACATTGCACGTGACTCTTGCTTTCTCCCTCTCTTTCTTTGCCTTTCTGAAAAGAAGCCCCAGTTCTGCTAAACCTAGAGGCCCACAATGCTCAAGGGCCCACAAGAGGTTTCCCCTTCTCCCCCATTGGCCAGTCCGAGCCTGAGTTAGCTCCCTATAGTGGTGGCTGAAGGCAATCACAATTGAATTATTTAACTTTGTGTTCATACAGGGATTTGGAGCTCTGTATATGGAAATTGGAGGTCTAAAAACTATAAAGATTTATTTTAAAATAAGCACAGAGGTTTGGAATTATTATTTAAAAAAAATAAATTATATTCTACTCATAGATTTATGAACAAGTAGCCACACAGCCTGCTGAAATCTGCATGCAGCAGTGGAGGCTGCAGCTGTACAAGGTTTTCTACATCTGACATTCACTATTATGTTACAACATCGCATTGGCAAACAATCATAATGACATGTGTATGTCATCAAAAGTAAGTGGTGACGTGTTTCGTGTTGCTTATTTTTGGCTGAGGGCCAGTAAAAGAATCTACAGCAATATACATGTTGTGCTTATATCAGAGCTCTTGGAAAGTTAAGTCACTTGTTGAGAACATTTTGTTGTTTTAAAACGCGATATTTGCGGGCAGCTCAATTTGATTGTATGTGTCACTTCTGGTTACATTTTTCATTATTTACAATGTCAGTTGTAGTCAGTGTTTGGTTTTGTAGGTTCCCCTAGAAACCTTCATGTCAGAATAATTTATCTTCTGTATATAATTCTAGAGTTTCTTGGCTCCTTCAGTGAGTACAAAATTATTAGTAACACAGAATAGGAGGACAGGGTCCTGCAATCAGCACAACTTTTCCAAGAAAAACGCTAGCTAATTAGCCAATTAAACTAATGCTGCTACATGTCACATGTGGTTAGAAATAAGATTTTCTGTTATATTCTGTGTTTATCACCTTATGTAAATATCATTTTATTTGTAATCAATGGACTGCAGCACAATGGGAATCACGTTTCTATCTGTTCACCCTTCCTTGTAAATAGAATGCTCCGAACTATAATGACAATTAACACTGCACTGGACAAGGATTTAAAAATGTAGACCTCGCTCTGCCCCAAAGATCGTAATCACCAGCTAACGAACTATAATAGTTTGAAGGCAGGAAACACTAAGGGTGACATGTATGAACGGGACCCTGTTCGCAATTGATTTAAAACTCCCGCATGCCAATATCAGGTGCATTACAGAGCGCCCGCGGCACTATGTAATGCGTTTGATTTATGGGAGCGTGCGGGAAGCGGGGCGCACAAGAACCGTAAAAAGCTTTTATAGCTTCAGTACAACAATTCCAGGTACAACTGCTGAACAGGTAAACCACTTTAAGGTATTACCTGAGCCGAATGACGTATATGCGCTAGAATGCGTCCGATTTATGACCCACAGTAGAGCAGGTTCATAATTCAGGCACATTCTACACTATTATTGTCAAAGCAAGGCAGCACTCAGTTTGCAGGGAGCAACATTCTGCAGCAGCTGACTTGTGACCCCACCCTGATAGACGTTCTACTGGAAGCTGTTTGAGTGACAGAGGCCCAGCCACTCTCGACAGAGGGTGTGTTGCACCAGCTAATGGGAGGGCCCGGAGGCCGCTCTATTCAGCTACAGGGGCGGTATCCGGAAACCACATTTAAACTCCTTGCAGGCTGAGTGCTGCACTTGTGATATTTTCTGGCTGCCTTTGTTTACCTGTTTGTTTTATCTCGATTGTTCCATACATGTACCAGACCTCTGCTTGTTTACTGACCTCGGCTTATCCTCTGATTTTGTACCTCGCTTCCCGTTTTGCTTTTCACCCCGGCTTGTTTACGGTTTCTCTCGTTGGTTCTGATTTGTGGCTTGGCGTTTCTGATTTGTTACTGACCCGGACTGTCTGACTCTTCTTCCGCCTGAAGGCCCCAGCACTCTAGCAATGCAGGGACTGTCGCACAGTTGCCGTCTGCTGCCTAGGGCAGCACGTCAAGAAGACAGGGACAGTGGGCTGGGTTCCAGTTAGGGCTCACTGTACCTCCCTTGACATGACATTATCACAGGTCGAAACCGTTACTGCTTTACTCTCACTATGACAGCTCTGGTAGATCAAATGCAGGGGCTTACCCAGCTAGTCCAGGATCTAGTGCTGAGGGTACAACAGCAAGAGACTTCCCCAAGGCAGAGTGTTCCTGCATTACCTTCCCCGTCTGTGGAACCCCCTATTCAGTTGCCTGACAGGTTCTCAAGCAACAGGAAGGCCTTTCTGACATTTAGGTAGTGATGTCGTCTGTATTTTAGGCTCCGCCCATGTACCTCAGGTAATGAGGAGCAGAGAGTGGGAATAGTTATGTCCCTTCTTCAGGGTCCCCCTCAGGAGTGGGCATTCTCTTTACCACCTGACTCACCAGAACTGTATTCCGTGGACAGGTTGTCTCCTTAGGCGTACTTTTTGATGACCCTGATAGGGAAGCTGTGGCCGAGACCCAACTGATCACCTTGAGACAGGGGTAAGAGGCTGTGGAGGAGTATTGCTCCGAATTACACCGCTGGTGTGTTCTGTTTGGGTGGAATGACCCAGTTCTTAGATGCCAGTTTCGATTAGGGTAAGCTGACCATGTTAAGGATATGTTGGTGGCTTACCCTACCCCAGGAACTTTAGATGAGGCCATGGCCCTGGCTGTCCGTCTCGACAGACGTTTTAGGAAGAGACATCGGGAAAAGGCTTCCCTCCTGCTGGTCCACTCCACTGTCACCTCTACAACCGCCATTTCTGAGATAAACCCCAAGTAGCCAATGCAAGTGGGGGCTTCTTCCGCAACTTCTGCTAGTGACCGTAGGACTTCCCGTCGTGTCCAGGGGTTGTGCTTCTACTGTGGTGAAAATGGACATGTTGTCAGACAGTGCTCCAAAAGGAAAACGAGGCCGGAAAAACTCCAGCGCCTAGGTGATTTGCAGGAGGGTCACCTAGGCGAACAGGTATTTCCTACTGTATCAAAAAAATTGATGCTCCCAGTCAAAATCTCATACTTGTCTCTGTCTGGTTCTGGGAGTGCTTTTGTGGATTCTGGGTTGGCTTCCAATTTTGTAGACGCGTCCTTTGCCAAATGTATGGGTCTACAATGGAGGCCTCTATCTGATTCCCTGTGGGTTGTGGCTATTGACTCTATTCCACTGGCAAAGGGCACAGTCCAACATTGTACTCCTGAGCTCTAAATGTTGGTAGGATCAATACATACTGAAAAGTATATTCTATTTATCATGGAAGGGCTGCCCGCTGATGTAGTTTAGGGGTTGCCCTGACTTCAGAAACACAAACCGGTGTTTGGAATTCAGGAGAATTAATCAGGTGGGGACAACAGTGCCTTGACAGATGTCTCCCTATTATACTTGGCAACACAGAGGTGGAGCAGATTCCTGTTATTATTTGTGACTTTGCCAATGTATTTTCTAAGAAACAGTCGGAGATACTACCCCCTCATAGATCTTATGACTGTGCCGTTGACCTTTTGCCTGGAGTGAAGTTTCCTAAAGGGAGGATATATAATCTGTCAGGTCCAGAGAGACTTGCCATGAAGCAATACATTGCAGAAAGTCTGCAGAAGGAGCATATCGGACCTTCTGTGTCCCCTATGCATCCAGGGTTTTTTTTGTGGGTAAAAAGGATGGAGGCCTCCGTCCATGCATTGATTACCGGGAACTGAATAAGATAACAGTAAAAAAAAAAATACCCCTTACCCTTGATTCCAGATTTGTGTAATCAAATCTGGGGGGCAAAGTGGTTTTCTTAGCTGGACCCGAGAAGGGCCTATAAACTCATTCGTATCTGAGAAGGGGATGAGTGGAAAACTGCTTTTAATACTTCTGAGGGCCATTTTGAGTATCTGGTGATGCCAATTGGTTTGTGTAATGCTCCTGCGGTCTTCCAGAACTTGGTTAATTATATTTTCCGAGAACTCATTGGTTGTTGTATAGTTGTTTATCTGGATGACATTTTAATCTACTCTGAAAATTGGTTGTCGCACATTAAACGCGTATGACAGGTATTACAAATCTTTAAGGAAAATAGTTTGTTTGTCAAACTTGAAAAATGTGTTTTCGGAGTGCAGGAGGTACCTTTTCTTGGGTACATCCTGACTCCTAACTCATTTTGTATGGACCCCTGTAAAATTCAAGCTATCCTTGATTGGTTCCGCCCTTTGTCCCTGAAGGCCCTACAGCAATTCCTAGGGTTTGCTAATTATTATTGTAAATTTATACGTAATTTTTCTGTCTTAGTTCGGCCGTTGACCGACATGACTAAGGGGATGAAGTTCAATAATTTGCAACCTGAGGCTGCAGAGGCGTTTGAGAAACTTAAGCAGAGTTTTGTATCAGCTCCTGTTTTGATTCAAGTAGATCATAATAAACCCTTTGTCGTCGAGCTTGATGCTTCTGAGTATAGTGTAGGGGCGGTCTTGCCTCAGGGATCCGCTGCTATGACTAACCTTTGCCCATGTGCCTTCTTTTCACGCAAATTTTCCTCTGCTAAAAGAAATTATGACATGGGGAATCAGGAGTTGTTGGCTATTAAGTGAGCCTTCGAGGAATGGTGCCACTTCCTCGAAGGTGCCCAACATCAAGTCACGGTCCTTACTGATCATAAAAATTTCACCTTTTTAGAGAATGCAAAAAGGTTGAACCCACATCAGGCACGTTGGGCATTATTTTTTACGCGTTTTAACTTTGTTGTTACTTACAGACCAGGTACAAAGAATGTTAAAGGTGATGCACTATCTAGAAGCTTCTGAGTCAGCCACTCACCCCAGGAGGATCCGGTACCTATATTGCCCAAGGAGACTGTTGTTTCAGCCATTTCACCTGATTTAACCACTGAGATTAAGATCTACCAGGATATGAGACTTGCTAATTGTCCTGTTTCAAAAGTGTTTGTCCCCACTTAGTTTAATCTGCTATTATTAAAGAATTTCATGATTCGTTATTATCTGGACATCCTGGGACGTCTGGCACAAAGAGACTTATTTCTTGCAACTACTGGTGGCCTTCGTTGTCTCGTAATGTGGCATCTTGTGAGGTTTGTGCTCGGGTGAAGGTTCCCAGAACTCGTCCTCCTGGCATACTTTGCCCTCTACCAATACTTGAACATCCATGGACTTACATCTCCATGGATTTTATTACTGATCTCCCTACCTCCGAGGGAAAATCTGTTATTTGGGTGATTGTGGACCGTTTCAGTAAACTGTGCCATCTTGTTCCTTTAAGGGGTTTACCATCGTCCAAAAAACTTGCTGAACTCTTTATCAAACACATTGTCAAACTGCATGGTTTACCGGAGAATATTGTTTCAGACAGAGGGGTTCAGTTCGTTTCTCGATTTTGGCGAGCCCTTTGCAAGGCTCTAGGTATCACCCTGTCCTTCTCTGCCTTCCACCCATAGACTAATGGGCAGACAGAGAGGGTAAATCAAATGGTAAGGCAAAAACTCCATTGTTATGTCTCTGATCAGCAGGCATATTAAGTAAAATACTTACCTTTGGTTGAATTTGCCATTAACAATCAGGATAGTAGCTCGTCTGGTACCTCGCCATTTTACTGTAACTATGGTTTTCACCCAAGGCATGCCTCATTTTCCAGTGCTACTTCTGATCACAGCGGGGTGGATGTTATCATTAAAGATCTGTGCACAGTCTGGGCCCAAGTTCAGAAGAACTTGCTTAATACCCAGAACATCCAACAGAAAAATTGTGATAGATGGCGTCTTTGTTCCAGAGGGTTTGCTGTTGGGGATAAAGTATGGTTATCCACCCGAAATCTGCGATTAAAATTTCCCTCTGGCAAAATTACTCTGTGTTTTGTGGGTCCACATGTGGTGCAAGAGGTGGTTAATACGGTGGAATATCATCTGAAATTACCTTCTTGTCTCCGCATACACAATGTTTTTCATTGTTCGCTTCTTATGAGCTATATTTAGCCTGTGACTCTGCCCTCGAGACCTCCTTCTCCAGTTCGTGTAGAGGGTGAGTTAGAATATGAAGTTGCCAGAATCTTGGACTCCTGTAAGGTCCAAAGGTCACTGCAGTACCTGGTCCAATGGAAGGGTTATGGTCCTGAAGAGAGATCGTGGGTTCCAGTGAAATCCACCCATCCTGGTCAAGGAATTTCACGAGTCTCACCTGGACAAACCTAGACCAGGGAAGGGTCCAGTGGCCCCTCTTAAAAGTTGTAGTAACTGTCAGGGCTAGGCAGCACTCAGTTTGCAAGGAGCAACATTCTGCAGCAGCTGACTTGCGATCCCACCCTGATAGACGTTCTGATGGAAGTTGTGTGAGTGCTGGACAGAGGGCGTGTCGCAGGAGCCAATGGGAGGGCCCGGAGGCCGCACCAATAAGCTACAGGGGTGGTATCGGGCACCACATTTAAACTCCCTACAGGCGGAGTGCTGCGCCTGCGATATTTTCCTGGTTACCTTTGTTTACCTGTGCTTTATATCTCACTTGCTCCATACGTGTACCAGACCTCCGCTTGTTTACTGACCTCCACTTATCCTCTGATTTTGTACCTCGCTAACGTTCATGTTTCTGACCCCAGCTTGTTTACTGGTTTCTCTCGTAGGATCTGATTTGTGGCTTGACGTTTCTGATTTGTTACTGACCCGGACTGTCTGACTCTTCTTTCTCCTGAAGGCCCCAGCACTTTAGCAGTGCAGGGACTGTCGCCCATCAAGTAGGTAGGGACAGTGGGCTGAGTTCCAGTTAGGGCTCACTGCACCTCCCTTGACGTGACAAATATAATGCACATAAAAAGTGGCGTCTGGACATGTCGCCCTATCTGTTCCTATTATGAAAATCACCTGAGATTTTAATATTTCCCTTGTATAGAAACAAGTGCACAACTTTATTGAAATGGCAGCATAGCAAAAGTTCTGCTCATGGGTGCTTGTAAAGCGGAGTTACCCTTTAAATGTTCTCTAATGTTGGAGTGATTTGTTTTAGTAGTTTTTATCTGGTTTGTCAGTCAAAGACACTGTCACTCAGGGTGGAACCTAATCAGATGATGTGCGTCTTATATATGATGAATTAAAACACATAAAAATAGTAATAGTAATATGATTGCAAGGATAGGTGAACCCTTTGCAATTAATTGGATCTTTGCATTTTTTACTAATAAATTGTAGACTGATTATCTAAGTCATAATTGTAGTCAAACAATCTAACTAAACTAGTAACACACAAATAGTTTTACTGTTCATGTCTTTTCATTCACACAGATAAACCTTGGCAAACGTGCCAAATAAACTGCTGTACATGATTTACATAATACTTATGTTATGTTTTTAAGACATTTTTTGTCTTGCAAGAGTATATGGGTATCGGGAAAGGCTTACAGGGAAAGTCGGTCTGGCTTAACACCTGACTGCGCACCAAAATATAGGCACATTTTTTTACTTAATCCAATATGTTGTATAAAGTTAGACAACAGTGTCTAAAGATTCATCAACTTTATCATACAGCATGAGCCACTGCAATACGTTTGGTGCATTTTTAGGCTGTCTAGTTTACATTTACACTAAGTATCAGACAGTGTTAGTAAATCAGTAAATCTGCCCCTTTTAATAAAAATCCACTGAGCAGGGAAAAAAGTAAGTGAATGGGTGCTTTACCTGGTTACCTAATAATTGGTTCCACTCAAGAAAGATTTAGTGTGGACTATCTCCTGATACAAACAACTTTCAGAAAACTTGTTACAAATACCGTATATACTTGAGTATAAGCCGACCCATATATAAGCTGAGGCATCTAATCTTACCACAAAAAACTAGGAAAACTTATTGATTTGAGTATAAGCCTAGGGTGGAAAATGCAGCGGCGGCTGGTAAATGTAAGCCACTCACATGCTAGGATCCCACTGAACACTGGTCATTTGAATAGATACTGTCTACACACACACACACACACACACACAACAACAGTAATAAATATATTATATATATATATATATATATATATATATATATATATATATATATGCAGTTTAATGTCCCCCAGAGGCAGGTATAGGCAAGTAAATATCCCCCATAGGTAGGTAAATGTCCCCCATTGGCAGGTATAGGCAGGTAAATGCTCCCCATAGGCAGGTATAGGCAGGTAAATGATCCCATTGGCAGGTATATGTCCCCCATAGGCAGTATAGGCAGGTATATGTCCCCCAAAGACAGGTATAGACACGTATAGGTAGTCCAATGTCCCCTATAGGCAGTTTAAAAAAAAAAAAATACCAGTACTCACCTCTCTCCCCCGCTGCTCCGAGGTGCTCCGTCTTCTTCCCGGCACAGGGGTGTGATGTCATCAGACCTCGCAGGCAGCGTGATGAGGTAGCATGCCACCTGTGCCGGATACTCCAGAAGACCGCAGGTCTGCTTGTGGCCTTCCGGAGTCCTCTTCTGAGCAAGGAGCTCTCGCTTTCTGTTCCGCAATAGTATCATCAGCTGTATGCACTCTCAGAGGAGTTACATACAGCTGAAGAAATCACTGCCGGTGCCCGGGCCATGACATCGCCCGGATGCTGACGGCTGACTCAAGTATAAGCCGAGGAGGGCTTTTTCAGCACAAAAATATGCTGAAAAACTCCGCTTATACTCGAGTATAAATATGGTACATAAAGCTGGAAAAAGCTACAAAAGATTTGCTAAAGATCAGGCTGTACATCAATCCACAGACAATTGGCCAAAAGTGGACAAAATTTCATGATTGTCAGGCCTACTGTTAAGATCACTCCAAAAGCACAACTGCAGAAGACTCTATAAACTGTAAATTCTCTTGTACATTTGTCCACTATTAGAAAACAGTGAATAAGAGTAGATTCTATAGAAGGAAACTATTAAGTGCTGATTCTAGTACTGTCCAAAAAAACATTGTGGCCCATCTCATCTAGATCACCTAGATATTCCAGCGTGTCTGGGAAAATGTTATATGGAAAAATTAGACATTAGAGAGGCTTTTTACTTTTTTTAGCACAAATGCACTATATTTTAAAGAAAAATAACACCACATACTGACGACAAAACCTTAGCCCAATTGTAAATTTGATATGAATAGGGCTGTGCACACAGGCCATGCCAAAAAATGATGAAACGAAACACCTTTGGTGGAATTAGGCTAGGTCTGTACAACAAGAAAATATGTAAAGCCCACACTGCTCTTTTGGCTGAGCCTATAATTTCTAAGGCCCCCTTTCATAGCAGGATCACTCTCTAAAACCATTAGAATTCAAAGTAGACCAACAAAGAGTATATGATCAAAAAATAGCATTCTTTATTTATAACAATCATTAAAAACATCATAGAAGTAGACATAGACAGAGAGTAGCAACACACTAAAGACCAGAGAGTATGTAGTTCAAAAATACAAAAATACCTTTATTGACAACATATATAAAACATTTTTCCATTAAAATAGGCATATCAAGGGATCCAGATAATTACAGGCATAAACTATTTCATCCTATACGTATAGTAACCAGATCGAAATTCAACTGGGATACTCTGAGCACATTATCTCTAAACAGACTATCTCCAATACGGCTCAATGGCCAGAATAATACAGATAATGTTATAGTATAAGGATGTAGGTATACCTCAGAGATCAAAGGGATCCCAATAGGGAAATAGGAGCCTGCTCCCCAACTCGCGTTTCGCGTCTGCTTCCTCAGGGGGTAATGTATCCAGACATCCACACTGTTTAAATATCCCCAACATAATGAATAACAGCCGTGGCGCAAATACGGCGCACACGCCGTGCTCGGAGGGAGACGGCTAACAGAGAGACAGAGACAGAGAGTAGCCCATAAAATGCAAGTCTTAAATCAGTCACCATGTAATAAGTATAGTAGATGTAGTTCTATTACAAAGTGCAACAAAATCATGTACCGATATTCCAATGTTGGTTAATCACAGCAGGACTGCAGTATATCACATGAGGGTTTATACTAATATAGGTATTCAATGTATACTATATCACTAATCAGCAATACCATGTATAAATAAGTAGTACAGTACTGCCAATACATCGTTAATGGTAAACCTTACCGGTGAGAGAATGAGGCGTGCCTCCCCAACACGCGTTTCGCATTTTAATTGCTTCCACAGGGGGTAACATCTCCTTTCAACCCCTCCAGTGTTTAAATGCTGCTGCATAAACTGTCTGCACTCGATGTATATCCGGGCACATGCGCCATGTCTATACAACACATGATTTCAGTTTTCAACAGATTCAGTATTTTGAACCCACTAAAAAAACGACTATACTCAGTGCTGTGTAGTCCTCAATAGAAAATCTGTGCTGTACTCTACACAGCATGGATTTTTTACTAAGGTTTTCCTAATCCGAAAACCAACCGGCAGAATATTGAACATCTACATTCGCGGGGCTGCTGGGAATCTGACCTCTTTCTTTGTGCAATTAACGCGTAGGAAAACGCTGCTGCAGCGTGGTCCAGCAAAGTGAAAATGCCATTGGATTTTAGATGGCTTTTTCACTTACTGTGTGGATCTTACTTTACAGGATCAAAATTCCTTCTTAATTGCAAAACATATTTTTAATTGCAGGAAATGTTTAGTGAAATGTCGATGCTAAAGGGGATCTACTGGTATTAAATTCAAGGGTAAAGGAATTTTTCTCCCAGCACCAAGCACTCACTCAATAAAAAACATAATTGGCATTGTCAAAAAAATCCAGTTCATTAAAATATAACGTTATTTATCCCACAATGAAAATGCAGTGAAAATGCCCAATGCCAAAACTGTTTATCTCCTGAATAAGTTGAGATGAAAGCAATCATATAGCTGTATGTATCCCATAATGGGAGCAAAATGAACTACACTTCAGGCCATAAAATCACCACATAATGAAAACTATATAAAATATGGCATCAACGGAATTATACTTACCCACAGAATAACATTAAAGGGATTGTCCAGCAGAAGAAAAATAACTTGAAATGAAGCCAGAATGGTTAAATTTAAAAAAAAAAAAAATTATGCTTAGCTACCTGTTCTTCAACACAGCCGCGCTGAAGCTCCTCTTCACTTCCAGGTTGTCATCCTAACAGGTTGTCATCCTAACAGAAGAGGTCTTTTTATTCTTTTTTTCCTAAAGATTCTTGCTCCATTTCAGATTTTTTTTTTTTTCTGCCAGACATCTCTTTTAAAATTTCAATTATGTCGCCTGATAAACTTCATAACATATAGCTAGGCTAATAGGAGAACAAAATATAATGGGAAAAAAGGGAAATGAAGTAACAAATGATTGCCTGCAGAACGAAGGGTTTAAAGGCACCATGTTACCAGATATATTTTTTGTAGTTAGAGAGATGCAGCGAACCGTTTAAGAACTCTATTTACAACCGTGTACATTATGTAAATTATTGTGTTATTTTATTATGTAATATGTTGTGAATCTGGCATATTCATGAATAGCGAACTTGCCCTACCCAGTACATAGACTTTGCATGGGCAGAAAGAAAGCTGCCATGAACATCAGACTCTAAGGCCGTGTTCACACGGCTTATTCCTGACGGATTTGTGAGTCGGATTGCGCTCACAAATCCGCCGTGAATAAGGGGGGGCCGGAGGGCCCCCGGCCCATAGACCGTCATTATCTAGCCTCCGCGCCGAAACCCCTTTTTTGGGGGAATTTTTTTTGGGGGGGGGTTTTTGGGGCCCCCCCCAAAAAAAGGGGGGAAAGGCCCCCCCCCGGGCCCCCCAAAAAAAAAATTTTTTTTTTTTTTTTTTTTCCCCCAAAATTAAACCCAAAACCCACAAAAAAGGGGGGGGTTTTTAAAAACCCCAAAAAGGGGGCCCCCCCCTTTTTTGGGGGGGGAATTTTTCCCCAGGAAAAATCCCCCTTTAAAAAAAAAATTTTTCCCCTTTTTTTAAAAAAAAAAGGGGCCCCCAAGGGGGGGGAAAACCAAAAAAAAAGGGGAAAATTTTTCCCAAAATTTTTTAAAAATTTTAAAAGGGGGGGGAAAATTTTTTCCCCCAAAAAAATTTTTTTCCCTTCCCTAAAAAAAAACCCCCCCTTTTTTTTCCCCCCCCCCCAAAAATTTTTTTTTTTTTTTTTTTTTTTTTTTGGGGGCCCCCCCCCAAAAACCCCCCCAAAAGGGAAAAAAAAAAGGGGGGTTGGGCCCGGGTTTTAAACCCCCGGGGGGCCCTTTTTTTTTTTTAAAAAAACCCCCCGGGGGTTTGGGAAAAAACCCCTTATTTAAAAAGGGGGGGGAAAAAAAAAGGGGGGTTTTTGGGGGGGAAATTTTTTTTTTTTTAAAAAAAAAAAAAGGGGGTTTTTTTTGGGGGGGCCCTTTTTTTCCCGGTTTTTTTTCCCCCCCAAAAAAAGGGGGGGGGGGGGGGCCCCCCCCCAGGGGGCCCTTCCCCCCCCTTTTTTAAATTTTCCCCCCCCAAAAAAAAGGGGGAAACCCCCCCCCGCCGGGGGGGGGGGGGCCCCCCCCAAGGGGGGCCCCCCGGGGTTTTTTTTCCCAAAATTTTTGGGGGTTTCCCCCCGGGGCCTTCCCCCCCCCGGGGGGAAAGGGTTTTTCCCTGTTTAAAAAAAAAATTTTCCCCTTTTTTTTTGGGGGGCCCTTTTTTCCCCCGGGGTTTTTTTTGGGGGGTTTTTTTTCCCCCCCCGGGGGGGGAATTTTGGAAAACCCTTTTTTTCCCCTTTTCCCCCCTTTCCCCGGCCCCCCCTTTTGGGGGTTTTTTTCCCGGTTAAAAAAAAACCCCCTTTCTTTTTTTTTTTTGGGGGGTTTAAATTTTTCCGGCAAAACCCGGGGGGGAAAATTAAAAATTTTTTTTTTTAAAAAATTAAAAAAGGGGGAAAACCCCCAAAAAAAACCCCCCCCGTTTTGGGGGGGTTTTTTTTTCCCTTTTTTAAAAAATTTTTTTGGGGGGGGGAAAAAGGGGTTTAAAATTTTTTTTTTTTTTCCCTTTTTTTTTTGGGGAAACCCCAAGGGGGGGGGAAAACCTTTTTGGTTTTCCAATTAAAAAACCCGGAAAAAAAAATTTTTCCAAAAAATTTTGGGGGCCCCCTTCCCCCCTTTTTTTTAATTTTTTTTAAAATTTTCCCCTTCCCAAAAAAAAACCCCCTTTTTAAAGGGCCCCCCCTTTGACACTTTTTTTTCCCTTTCCCTTTTTTAAATTTAAAATTTTAAAAATTTTTAAAAAAGGAAATTTTTTTTTTTTAAAAAAATTTTTTTTGGGGTTTTTTTTTTAATATTGGGTTTTAATCCTTTTAAATTTAATTCCGGTTTTTTTCCCCCTTTTTTAAGGGGTGGGGAAGCCCCTTTTTTTTCCCTTTTTTTTTTTTAATTTTGGGGGGGGGTTTTTTTTTAATAAAACGGGAAAAAAAAAAATAAAAATTTTTTTAAAAAAAAAAATTTTTTTTTTGGGGGATGGTTTTTTTGGCCGGGGGGGAAAAAACCCCAAATTTTTTTTTTTTTAAAAAACCCCTTTAAAATTTTAACATTTAAACTTAAACCAAAGGAGTTAGGTAAATAAAATCATAATACTTTTTTTAAATTTTATCTGTTTACTGACCTATTTTTTTGCCAACGAATATTAGGACTCATCTAGGGCCAGATGCACATTAGTTTTTTTACATATTATTTTTTCAGTAACTCATGCCAAAATTTTACAATCAGATCTTGTCCTGTGGGATTAGGAAAGCATTTCCCAAAGCAAACAAGGCTTTTCTGATCTAACAGGAAAGGATCTGATCCCATCCTTGGCACTAAATATATCGTCCTTTCTATGTGCATAAGCTCTTAGATGTATCCTACTTTTACTGGGCCCCCAAAAAAATTACACCCTACGTGGGGGCGGAAAGAAATTTTAAACCCTTTAAACCTTTTTCCCCTTTTATTGTTTTTATTGCAAACCATTTGGGGAAGATCCAAAAATTTTTTTTTTTTGCTGAATTTAAAAAACACTCTGCACCCCCTCTTGAAAGGAAAAAAAAAAAAGAAATGAATATTTTTGCAAATTTTTTTTAAACAAGAAAAAATGAAATATCACTTTGGGCTTAAGTATTCAGAACCCCTTTTCTCAGTTGGAGTAGTAGCCCCTTTTGAGGTTTGTACAGCCTTTTAGTCTTCTTGGGAGTGAAACAAAAGTTTTTCAAACCTGGATTTGGGGGTCCTCCCCCCCCCCCAAATTTTTTTTTTCCTTTCAGATCCCCTCCAGTTCCCTCCTTTTGGGTGGTGGGAAAGGGTTGGGGGGACAGCCATTTTCAATTTTCTCCAGAATTCTCAAATTTGGGGGGGAGGTCCCGGGCTCTATGGGCCAAAACAAGAATGGGCCCCAAAGTTGTTCTGAAACCATGCTTGTTTTTTTAGCTGTGTGTTTTGGGGGGCATTGTCTTTTTGGAAAAAGAACCTTCGGCCCCCTTTAGGCCCCCGAGCACTGTTGGGGAAAAGGTTTTTCCCTCCAGGATATCCCCTTATTTGGGGCGAATTTTATCTTTCCCTTTAATTGCAAAAGTCCCCCGGGGGCCCTCAGCTGAAAAAAAAAACTCCCCTAGTATGATGCTGCACCACCATTTTTTACTGTTGGGTTTTTAAATTGGGGAGGTTTAAAGAGCGGGGCCTGGTTTTTTTCCACACAAACCACTTAAAATTTAAAACCAAAAAGTTTTGATCTTTTTTTCTTTTAGACCAGAGAAACTTTTTTTCTCATGTTCGGGGGGTCCTTCATGTGTTTTTTTTGCAAAATGTATGCAGGCTTGCATTGTCTTGCACGAGGAAAAGGCTTCATCCGGGACCCCCTCTGCCCCTAAAGCCCCAAATGGTGAAGGGCTGCAGTGAAAAGTTAAATTTGGGAACTTTCTTGTTCTCTACGCATCAGGAACTCAGCCACATGATTTGGGTTTTTTCTTTTCCTCTTCCCCCAAGCCTCTTCTCCCAGATTGCTTAGTTTTTGGCCCGGGCGGCCAGGTCGAGGAAGAATTGTGGTCGTCCCAAACTTCTTCCAATTTTAAAGGGGTTTTGGAGGCCACTGTGGGTCTTAGGGAAACCCTTTTGTGCTGCAGAAATTTTTTTGTAACCTTTGGGGGGATCTGTGCCTTTTCCTCAAATTTTGTTTTTGGGGCTCCTTGGATGTTCCCTTTAAAACCCCATGACTCTTTATATGCTCTGACATCACTGTGAGCTGTGAGGGCTTTTATAGACAGGGGGTTTTGCCTTTCCAATCAAGCCCCAATCGTTTAATTTAAAAACGGGGGACCTCCAATGAAAGAGGAGAACCAATTTAAGGAGGTTCAGAAGGGAAAAGGACAGCATGCGAGTTTTAAAATGGGGTTTTCACAGCAAAAGGGGCTGAAAATTAAGAAACCCTGGAATTTCATTTTTTTTTTGCTTTTAAAAAATTTTCAAAATATCTACATTTCTGTTTTTTTTTTTTTTCAAGATGGATGCGGGGTTTTACATTTAAAGACAAAAAAATAAACTTTTTTGGGTTTTACAAATTTGGGTCAAGGAAAAAAAAGAGTTTAAAAATTTTAAAGCGCCTAAATACTTTCCCACCCACGGGCATTCCAAAAAGTTTTTGGGGGACCCTGTCAGAATAGAAAGTGCCAAAACCCCAGCCAGTTTTAAGGCACATTAAAAGAAATGTATAATGCGCCTGAAAAGAAAATGAAAAGTCAAAAAACGGCGTGTGGTATACCTTTCATAGAAAAAATTTATGCCCCCAATTTTAGGGGCATACATAATTTTGATGCTAGCACTCATTTGGGTAGCATTTTTTATGCGCCCACTTTAGGGGGCATTCGAATTTTGTCCCTGCCGGGGTATCTGTGCCAGTTTTTTGGGGTACTTAAAACCCCCCCCTTCTGTCTCTTTCCTCCTCCCTGTGATTGTAACCTTTGCAGGGAGGGGCCCCTCTCCTCTGTGCCCGTTGAGTCATTCATTGTTATCATTATACTTGTTTGACATATGTTATGTATGCAGCAGCCAGAAGATAACACGGGGCGGCACTCACCAATTCTTTTTCTGCGTTCCTTTATTTCAAAATTAGCACTAAAATGCAGGTGGGGACAGACGGATAAACACAGCCAACGACCGTTTCGCGTGAACACACGCTTTCTCAAGGCTGCCTTAAAAAAGCGTGTGTTCACGTGAAACGGTCGTTGGCTGTGTTTATCCGTCTGTCCATGTCTGCATTTTAGTGCTAATTTTGGAATAAAGGAACGCAGAAAAAGAATTGGTGAGTGCCACCCCGTGCTTTTTCTGGCTGCTGCATGTGTATGGAATACATCCTTTTGTGGGACTGAGCACCACTATTGCTATAAGGAGTTTGGAGCGCCCCGACAGTACATGTATATATAAACTGTCTTGTGGTATGTCACTAGTGCCGATCATTTCTTCTGTGACTTGAAGCATATGTTATGTATGTAATCCCCCCTTTGAATGAACAGCACCATGGAATCAATGGTGCTTTAAAATAAATAATAATAGTAATTTATGTAGAGAATACGGCGTCAACAGTTTTTTGCTACAAAATACACCAAAAAAATGGCGCAGCCCTAATGGGACAAGTTGCCCTTAATGTCTGGATTGATTTGTAGGCTGTGTTTTAGTAGTTTTCCTTTATCTGTATTTTTATTCATATATTTTCCAACATTGCTTATGCAACAGATCAAATATGGAAATACATATGAATGGTAATACAGGTGAACACCAGGGGTTCCACTAAATCCATCTACCAAGACAGATGATGGAACCTGGCATATATTCGATAAATGAATTGTGCACTTCCAAGCTAAGAAAACTAATGTTAGATCTCAGTATGAAACAAATCTAATACCCAACCATCTCTACCCATTCTGCAAATGCAACATACAGACAGTTGTCATCTAGAGCTTTGTAACAAGCATAATATATACATACTAGGTAGACAAGCTACATTTAACATTAAAAGATTATACAGAGATGAAGTGTTTCTTTAAAAACTGCCGAGCACTCCCGGTATTTCATGATCACGAGCAGCATACAAGCTCTGTACTTCAGAGCTGGCACGACTCAAGAGAATCATAGAAATGTCCTGCCAGATTTGTTACTAGCACAGATTTCTGTTGTGCATGATGATGAGAGTCTTTTTTTTTCCTGGGAGCAAGCATTTCACATGACCCAAATAAACCACTATCATTTATCCTTGCTCCTCTGGTCTTTCCTGTTCTGATCGGGTTTCTGTGAATTACAGCAAAAGTACAAGGCATTATTTTGGCACACGCCAAGATAAATATGAAAGGGATTATGTATTTATGAGTCAGCATGAAATCAATGAAAATGAGTTATCATCTCCACATTTTAAGGACTGATTACATGAAAAAACATATAAGGCTGCATGATTTATGCTGACCATAAGATATTATAAAGCGTGGCTTCACTACTCAGCCAACGACATAAAATAAACACATTATGCAACTCAATTGTCCTACAATATGACCAAGAATCAAAATGCTATTAGGCAAAAAATGGTGCCTAGCCTTGATCTAGAGATTGTATTGTAGATGAAAGAATGATTACAAGACGCACTAAGCCTAAGGTCCTTGGTACTGTATATAGTTTAGGCTAACTAATGCCACCTTCAACTAGGCATAACTGTAGTTAACTGGGCAGCTGGGTATTATTTGGAGAGCAGAGGTTGCAGCCACCCCTGGACCCTATTTCTTTTAGAGTCCATAGGCCTCCTTGCCAAACAGCATCGGAGCTACAAGATGGATTGAGATGCAAATTTATAACTGAACTAACAGTAGACTACTTTATAAATCTCTCAGTGATATGACATGGCATATCTGATACAAACTCGGGCAATTTGGATACATTTTGCACACTGTGTGCCACTGTATGATGTCTATTTGAGACAATGTAGTCTTTCTTAAAGGGGTATGTAATTCCCCTTAAATGTACAGCGCCCTGGAATTAATGGCGCTCTAAAATAAATAATAATAATAATAATAATATTAGGACATTGGTGGCATATCACTAGGATATGCCATCAATGTTTGATAGGTTGGGTCCCGCACCAATTTCCTAAACAAGCCCAGTCTGTAGTGAGACAACCCTTTAAAGGCAGCTTCAGACTCACAAAGCCTAGTCAGGCTGTGGGTGGTTCTATAGCAGTGATTAGCATATTTAGCTTCTCTTCAACTAGCTGAGAGGTACAGTCACATTAGTGCAGGAGATTTAATCTATGGAAAAAACAAAGCTTCGAGTGAAAACAATTGCTTATCAAAGCTTATTGCTTAAAAAACTAATCTTGTTAGAGATAAAAGGGGACATGTATGAAAGCTGTCTAGGCATAAGGTTTTCTTTGTTGCCCATAGCAGCCAATCAGAGCTCTCCTTTCATTTTTTCAGAGCACTATATAAAATGAAAGGGGGGCCCTGATTGGTTGCTATGGGTGACAAAGAAAGTCTTAGATCTAGACAGCTTTCATGTATGAGCCCCAAAGACTCTGCTCTGTCCTGCCATGGTGACATCACTCCCTGCTCTGTCTAATGAGGAGGTGAGATCTGGACGATAACCTAAAAACACTTGTGTGCACTCAGAGCAGATAAACTCTCTCATATTTCCTGACCAGGGCAATATCAAAAGAGCAATATATTTAGTAAAAGTCTTAATTAACCTTTCCCGACAATTTAGTTTCTCAGGGATTTTCATGTAATTTTAGAAAACAAAAGGCGATTTAAAATTTTGAGTAATTAGAAGTACAGTATAAGACCATAGATTCTTTTTGATCCTAAATCCAGAATGCATCTTACATAGATCTAAAATATGGATAAGTACTCATTGTTGCATTTTTGTTAGTATGCACATTCAGTTTATGAAAAAAGTAAAAGCACAAACAGTGAAATATAAAAATGATCTTCCAAAATAACTTTTTGTTCACATTTTAAAAGTGGACCAAAATGTAGTAAGAGACAAAACTTTGGAATTAACTGGATTTCTGCATTGATTATAAAATGTGGTCTGATTTGTTCTCTAAGCCACAATTATTAAGAAACACTGTCTAACTAAGCAAATTACACACAACAGTCATAGTATTCAGGCCTTTAATGCACTGCATTCAGTAAATAGTAAGGGTATGTTCACACACCAATGTTTCAAAAGTACGCTCTGGCCAATGCGTATTTCTAAAACGCGGGGTGGGAGCAGCCCCATTTACCTACATTATCCATTCACCTCGGGGAAGAAAGAGGGTGCTCACAGTTCTTTATGAGAGCTGTGATCACCATAGTTATGGGCCGTATTTTGGGGCATAATTGTTCTGCAATGTGCCCCAAAATACGGCCTGAAAAACGCCATGTGAGCATGGACCCGAAGGTGGACTATTTAGCAGCAATAAATTGTTCCTGTGGCTGCCAATAAGACTTGCACAATGTTTAGAACGAATTTAGGATTATTCCTTCTTGCAAATGTGTTAAAGGGGATTTGCCAGGACGCAAGTTTCTTACCTCTCTCCTTAGCACAGGGAGAATGTCAACAAATCACGCTGAGTCATGAAAGCTGCAGGGCTGAGAGGGAGGGGGTGATTAAGGAGTGAGGAAGAAGGGAGCGTCTCAAAACTTAAGTGAAATAATAAACAGTACAACAGTGGATTCTGAATACAGCAAGACAAAGCCTCATAGACTGCACTTTCTACCTGGTGCCTTAAAAGCTCATTCATTTTGCCTGTCATCAGATAAGAAGTGTTTCACGCAAGCTAGTGCAGGGTAATTCGGTAGTAAGTTCCTATCACTCCCTGAGATGTTGTAGTCTGAATGGACTCCTAGTGAGGTAACATGTTAGTGTTAGGGACTCACCTGTGCTGGGATCCCCTTGACGCTTTTGGGAGGTGAGCTTAACCCCTTCAGGACCCGGGGGTTTTTTTTTGTGACACGTTCGTTTTTCCCTCCTCGCCTTCTGAAAGCATAATTTTTTATTTTTACTACATAGACATATGAGGGCTTTTATATTGCGGGACAAGATGTATTTTTCAAATGGTATTATTCACTATACTATAGAATATACTGTGAAACCGCAAAAAAATTCCAAGTGGGACAAATTGTGAAAAAAAACGTATTTTCGCCATGTTTCTGTGTGATTTGCTTTTACGGCGTTCAATCTCCGGTAAATATAATGCATTATCTGTATTCTACAGGTTGTTACGCATCCAGCAATACCAAACATGTAGGGTTTCCATTATGTTTTGGTACCGTAAAAAAATTCCAAACATTTTCTATTTTTGAAATTTGCGCCACGGAGCCATTTTGTGCGACCAATAACTTTTTTGTACTAACACCTACGGACGTCAGTGAGGGGGCATTTCTTGTGGGCTGAAGTTTACTTTTTATCGCTAGCAGTTTGGAATGCATGTGACTTTTTTGATCATTTTTATTCCATTTTTTGAGTGACGTAAAATTACCAAAAAACGCAATTTTGGCGTTTGGAATTTTTTTTCTTCACGGTGTTCAGCATACGGGATAAATGATGTTATATTTTTTATAGATCGGACTTTTTTGGACGCGGCGATACCAAATATGTGTAACTTTTTTATTATTTTAATGATTTTATTTGTAAAATGGGAAAGGGGGGTGATTTGAACTTTTAATTATTTTTTTTTTGTACTTTAAAACTTTATTTAATTTTTTTTTTTACTGAAACATTTAGTCCCCCTATGGTGCTTGACCACTAGGTGGCGCGATTGTTAATACAGCCTAATGCATTGCATAGGCCATGCATTAGGGTGTACAAAGATGGGGGTTCCCCACTTCCTGTCTGCGGACGGAAGTGGGGCAAACCGGCCAGGGTAAGTGACGGGAGCCTTCACCAGGCTCCCCACCACAATGCCCGGTGATCGGATCGGCGCAGCATAGCTGCGCTGATGCCGATCACCGCACCGATCGGTGCGGCACCGATCGGCGTTAATTCAGATGCCGCGGCCATCTTTGCCGCGGTGTCTGATGGGTAAAACAGCACCAGCGGGCGGAGCCACCCGCCGGCGCTGTTACTGCCGGGTGTTAGCGGCGATATGCCGCTAACACCCGGCAGCTGTGCGGGGGGTCGCGGCGCGATCCCCCTGCAAAGCCCCTGAGCGGCCCTGGGACGTACTCATACGCCCAGGGTCGTGAAGGGGTTAAACAATTTTTTATCAAAAACTGTAAACTAAGAATCCCAGGTTTTCATAGTCCAAATTTGGGGAAATTTGGCAGCCCTTTTGGCTTGGAACCCCGCTGCCTTTTAAAACCCGGGGCCAGGGAAAATTCAAAAGTAAGTTCCTATCCCTCCCGAGATTTTTGTAGTCTGAATGGACTCCTAGTGAGGTAAAAAGGTTAGTGTTGGGGGACTCACCGGGGGCTGGCCCCCCTTAAAGGTTTTTGGGATTTGAGCTTAAAAAAAATTTTTGATCAAAAACTGTAAATAAGAATCCCGGTTTTCATTTTTTCCCTTGAGTAATGCTTTTCAAAAAATTCCCCATATACCTTGAGGGTTTTTCCCTTTGTTTTTAGGTTTTGCCACTGATATTTGTTTTTGGATGTATGCTATTGCCCTTTCCGTATGCACTAAGCTTACTTTTTCAAAAAATATTTTGGATGTGCCCCAGCCTACCATTTTTTTTCATTTTTAAATTTTTCAGTCTTGGGGCACCAATTAAAACCCGTTTTCAATTTTAGACAATAGTTTTATTAATGAGCTTACGTTTGCTCACACTGACGAACTGTCTTATAATTTTGTTGAAATAAGTGAAATTTTGAAAGTTTTTTTTTTTAAGTGTAAATGGGCCTTTAATGGAGGGGTATTTAGGTTTCATTGTCTTGGGCAGTGTAAGCTGTAACTATGCCTCTGCTATGGGGCTCAAAGATTGGGGGGGCCGCTCAGGTACCCCAAAAGGGTTGGGAACCTTTTTAAAATGGAAAAACCCCGTTGGTGACTTAAAACCCGTAATTTTTGGGAGTTCAATGATATTACTGAGGGGTGGGGTTAAAAATTTCATTAATTGGGCAAAATCTTTAAAAGCTGTTTTTTCTTTTTCCCTTAAAAGGGATTTTTCCCCCCCATTGATCTATAAGGGGCAGGTCCCAACCCCTTTTCACCCCTTTCCTATTAAAGGGAAAGGGGCCCCCCCCAAAAGTTTTCAATTTTAATGGAGAGCCAGTTTTGCTTGAAAAAACGACTCTCCTTTTGTTCTAAAGGGGTTTTCTTAAGACAAACCGAGTGCAACCAGTTCCCCATTCTAAGCCATAACTTTTGGGGGCCTGTTCTCGAGATAGGTCCGGGTCCTAGAGTTTTGACTTGAACTTATCAAACTTAAATGACATATCCTAGCCATCATATTCCATCAAAGTCTATGGTGGGAACACCCTGTTAAGTGGTGGTGATGGCCAAATTCATTTTCTATGGGCCCTTTGCCATTCCAAGTATACCCAAGGTCAAGGTCCTAGTTTACTAAAACTACAAAAAAATTTGGGGTTTTTGGGTTTTTTTTATATTTTTGCTATAACAACATAGTAGTGTATGTACCATATGTACAATACCTCAACAGTACATCACAATTGGCCTCTCTACAAAGGTACACAACATTCTTGAATAAAAAAAATATGTTTCGCAATTGTACATGTTAAAGAGAAAGATATAACTATTGTGTTTATTTTCCCTATTTATGTACATTAAATTTCCTCACAATCAACATGAAGTATATAGACTTTCTGTCTCATGCTAACCCTCACATTGTGGATTCTTAAATTTGAACTGCTTAGTTACTGCATTCTTTTGTATTATTGATGTGTTAATCTAATTACCTCTAGGCAAAGTTGTTTTTGTTTTAATTCTGACTTGGTTAGGTTTGTAGCATGAGAAATCATTATTTTCAAAACCAAGAAAAAAATTTTCCAACTTTGATGAAAAAATTCTTTCTTGACTTACTTTTAGTCACAATATGCAGCACATAGAGAAGGCAACCCTTTCTCCTAGTTATTCACATAGGAGTAGACAGTGTCACCCTTTTAAAAGTTTACATAATCCATACTTTCTTTAAACTATACCAGAGGCATAACTTTAGGCTCCAGGCCTAGGCCAAAAAAATTAAATTTCCCCCCTCCCCCCCTACTTGTGCTATTTCAATGAAAGTCTCTATGTGGCTGAAGGTCTTTTGGGCCCCCTCAGGCTGCAGGGCCCGGTAGTGACTGCTATCTCTGCACCCCCTGTAGCTACGCCCCTGACACCATTGCTTTATGTTTAGTGGCCATATACAGTTGAAACCAGAAGTTTACATACACTATATAAAAAGACACACATGCATGTTTTTCTCACAATGTGACATGAAATCAGAATAAACCTTACCCATTTCAGGTCAATTAGGATTACTAAACTTATTTATATTTGCTAAGTGCCAGAATAATGAGAGAGAGAATTTTTTGTAGCATTTTTATTACTCTCTGCAAAGTCAGAGTTTACATACTCTAGGATTACTCTGCCTTTAAACTATTTGAGACAGCCCATATGATGATGTCATGTCTTTGGAAGCTTCTGATAAGTTTATTGGCAACATCTGAGTTAATTAGAGACACACCTGTGGAAGTATTCTTTAATGTACCCCAGAACACACCTCTTCTGTGTTAACATCATGGAAAAGTCTAAATAAATCACCCAAGATATCAGGAAGAGAATTGGGGACCTTGCAAAATTCTGGATCACCCTTGGGTGCATTTCAGATACCTGATGGTGCCTTTTTCATCTGTACAAACAATTATACGCAAGTAAGAGCAAGATGGGAATATCCAGCCATCATACCACTCAGGAAGGAGATGGGTTCTGTGTCTCAGAGATGAACATACTTTGGTCCAATATGTGCATATCAACCCAAGAACAAGATCAAAAGACCTTGTGAAGATGTTGAAGGAAGCTGGTAAGATTGTGTCATTATCCACAGTGAAATGAGTAATGTATCAACATGGGCTGAGAGGCCACTCTGCCAGGAAGAAGCCATCACTCCAAAAGAAACATATAAAAGCCAGATTAATGTTTGTAAATGCACACAGGAACAAAGACCTACATTTTTGGAGGCATATCCTGTGGTCTGACAAAACCATCATTACGTTTGGAAGAAAAAGGAAGAAACCTGGAAGCCTAAGAACATTATCCCAACTGTGAAACACGGGGGTGGCAGCATTATTTTATGGAGTTGTTTTGCTGCAGGAGGGATTGGTGCACTTCACAAATTAGATGGCATCATGAGGAAAGAAGATTATGTGGCAATACTGAAGCAACATCTCAAGACATCAGCCAGGAAGTTAAAGCTTGGGTCTTCCAAATGGACAATGACCTGAAGCATACTGCCAAACTAGTCACAAAGTGGCTTAAGGATAACCAAGTCAATGTTTTGGAGTGGCCATCACAATGCCCTGATCTCAATCCTATTGAAAATTTATGGGCAAAGCTGAAAAAGGCAGGTGCGAGCAAGGCGACCTACAAGTATGGCTTACACCAGTTCTGTCAGGAAGAATGGGCCAAAATTCCTACCAACTATTGTGAGAAGCTTGTGCAAGGATATCCAAAACGTTTGCCCAAGCCATACAGTTTAAGTGTAATGCTACCAAATACTAATGAAATGTATGTAAACTTTTGACTTTGCAGAAAGTAATAAAATCCCTTTAAAAAATTCTCTTCATTATTATGGCTTTGGCAATATAAATAATTTTGGTAATAATTGACCTAAAACGGTTAAAGTTTATTATGATTTCAGTCAGATAGTGAAAAAACTAATTGTGTCTTTCTATACAGTGTATGTAGACTTCTGATTTCAACTATATGTATTACAGAATCTTTTTGGCATTCATTATTCAATTAGATAGCCTAACAAAAAGTGTTCTTGTTAAAATAAAACTTATTGAGAAGAGTCCGCTATCCAGTAATGACTGAGTGAGCTAGAGTGGGATAGATCTACTTACAGTGTGGTTGGACGTACCATTTGTGGAAGGTTGAGACTCATAGGATTCAAAGTCCAGTCTTACGACTGCATTTTAAAGGGGTATTCCTAAAATTGGTATTTATCACCTATCCACAGGATAGATAATAAATGTCTGATCACTGGGAGTCTCTGCTAGATCACTGAAATTTTTTAGATGCACAGTTTAGAGTGTTGCACTGATGCTGGTAAATTGGACTAGGATTTGTTGACTAGATAGATAGTCTGGACATGCCAGGTAAAAGGGAGGTCTTTAAAGCTACTTTAAGTGATAATTTTATGAAGAGGCACTCTTCTATTTTGCATTTATTTTCATTTAGTTTTTCTGTATATATGTTGTACTAATTGCAGGCTTTCGGTACACAATGAGAGTACAAACGCTCAAAATATACCTGCAATACTGATATGGTTTACATAACATGGTCATTATTTAATAAACCTAAAAGGTTTGCGCTCCTTAATCAGGAGAGATTTTTGAGACAATTTCATCTGGATATGATGCTCCTTCAGGAGACCTGTTTAAAAGTTAATAAAGTCAATAGAATAAATAAACTTTGGGTCAGCCATGTGTTTGACTCAGCAGCTCGGGGGAAGAGACTGGTGGCATAAGGTCGATACATAAGAATCTTGCATTTAAATTAGTGTCACAAAATTGCGGTGATGGAGAAAATGGGTTCATATACTAGAGCATACATAGATCAAGCAGAAAAAACGATTTGTATCTACAGTATACAGTATATGATTGTAATGTATATTACAAAGATTTTTTTGAAACCTAGAATCCCAGTTTCATGAAGATTATGTACAAATGAACTTGGTGGGGGGTCTGGTGAATCATGTTTTCTTTTACATTATGTGAACAGCTGGGTGCTTAAGTATCATTTACCATAGGAAGAGATGGCACCAGGATGCACTACAGAAACAAGGCTGGCATTGTTCGGCTAGAAAAGTTTGGCCATGGCATGTGCATGCTACCTACTTAACTACCTATTTTAATATTGTTGCAGACCAAGTACACTTCTTATGGCATCAGTAATTACTAATATCAGAGGCCTCTTGCAGTAGAAATAATGTGCCCTGTAACACAGAAAAAATTGTTCAGGAATGTTCTGAGGAACATAAGAATTCAAGACAGGGGGCCTACCTAACTAACTGGGCCTGACCTAGCTAGCTATCTGGAGTCTTGTCTACCCAGGGTCCTACCTACCTTATGGGAGGCTTACCTACCTAATGAGGGGCCTACCTAATTACCTATTAATGGGCTGGCATACCTATCTACTTAACGTGAGGACTTCCTACCTATTAGGAGGAGTCTTCTTATCTGACTAACAACTTTGGGAAATTACTGGTCTAATTGAGGTCTACATAGCTAACATAGGGAGTCTATTTATCTGCCTGCCTAATTTTGGGCTCTACCTACCATATGATGGGTGTACCCACCTGCTATACTGTGAATCTATGTATGGGAGGCAAAACAGAGGGTCCTTAAACGATCTTGGAGCACTTTTACTGTTTAGGGGTAGTATGACTATGTGGGACATCAAGCACATCCTCACTCTCTCCAAGTCTCCTGTTTTTTTTCTGAACAGTTCCTGTGGCCTGTTTTTATAATATCAAACTAGTCATTTCAACTGTAAGCCACTGAAGCAAACTCAGGTAGAGGATCCTCTGGGTCACCACGAGAGATGACTTGGAACCCCAGCAGAGACCGGAGTCTAAGGCCTTGTTCACACGGCTTATTTGGGCGCTGATTGGAGCCGTACTGCGCGCCGTATTTGCGCTGCAGTACGGCTCCAATCTGTCCCAGTAACTACGGTAATCCACAGTTCTCATAGAGAACAAATCCGCCGCGGGGGGAGAAAGTGACATGCACATTATTTATGGCGCGTATGCGCCGTAAATAATGCATTGCCTATGGGGCCGGCGGTCAGCGCACCCGCCGCATCCTCGCCGTGCCTCCGTCCCACCCCTTATTCAAGCCGTAACTGCGGGCGAAATCCGTCCTGCAATTACGGCTTGAATAAGCCATGTGAACATTGCCTAAGGAGTCCCCCTGTCTTCACTAAAGCCTGACACAAGGCTGGTTGGACCTCACTGCGGGAAACTCTCAGGATGCTACCCCTGACATTGCTGCTAGTGGTGACAGCCAACATGCTGTGTGGTACAGCAGGGGCATATATACAAAAAAATCTCTTTTTATAAGCGTGCTTCCAATTTCCACCAATACAGGAGTCCCCACTCCTTCTTATTTGCTCATCGAACGATAATATTGACAACAATAAATTTTAAATTGTAAAACATTTACATAGCCATCACAGCTTACTGCACATTTGTTCCGCTTTAAAGCCAACCAAGCACAATCATCCTTTGTTAGAGAAAGTCCATAGAATCAGTCCATGAGGAAAACTATAGAGGAGCATCGCACTCGGTGCGTTGCACCTGCTGCAACGTTTCAAAGGTAAGCCCTGCCTGAAGAGAAAGGGTTTACCTTTGTACAGAAGGCACAAACAGAGGCATAGTCAGGTCATTTGCGGGAGGGTCAGGGCAGGCAGCCGGCAGAATGTTATCAGGACACTAGCAAAGAGTAATCAAAGTCCAAAGCACAGGGTCAGAATCCAAGAAAAGCAACGAAGAACAAGAAAACTAACAAGAGTAATCACACCAACAAATTGGCAGGGAGGTAGAGGAAGTGACCTAATAAAGGGTCCAAAACCAGTGATAGGATATGAAGTGCCGACCCTTTCTTTTCCCAAAGGGGCCACAGTCATCCAGGGAAAAAAATACAAAAACTAATCAAAAAGGGGAAAAGGGAAGCAGGAGCCAAGAGAGGGAACTACCGTCCAGAATGGGGACCACAGAGCGTATTGTGACAGGCACTACCCAACGTCACCATTTGGAAGTGAACAGTTTAAAACTGTGATGCCAGGTATTAGATACATAACACCTGCAGTCAATCAGCAGCTGCACGTGAAGTCTAAAACTTAAAAAAATAAAATAAAAAATAGGTGGATAATCTCTAAGATATTTTGAAAAGAAGATTCGATCACACTTGCTTTCCTCCACTGATTCAATCAATGTCCTATCACCCACATACATTTTGATCCTGAATGCTTAAAGAAAAAGATGTCGGCACTCCATCTGCATAAAAGGTTGTAAAACTTTATTGTGGAGTATTAAAATCTATGAAAAATAGGTGCACACATCTTTTCCATTAAGCATTCAAGATCGCAATGGCTGAGAATTCCACAGCCAGTTTTGATCCCCCCTCCAAACAAAACGCCAAGATTTCTACAAACCCCGGGAATGGTAAGCACTTTACAACCTGTGTGTTGGACTGTATATAATCTATTAAATGTGACTCTGGGCTGACATTTGAACTTGGGATATCTTCTTTAATTGTGACAAAATCTGGCATATTTGTTATGTCAGAATGCTTCCAATCTCTAAAAGCACATTTTATCGCCACACAATTCATTTATTTAAAACTGCCTTAGAAATGAATGTGGAGGACGGCCGCAAGCAGCGTTCTTCTTATTCTGTAACACAGTCAGCTATATAACTAGTTACAAGCCAACCTGTAACAATTAGGGACTCACCCCTTTAAAGGTAAAGTCTAGGTAGAGAGGAATAAGATAACATTAAAATCTCAACCTGTTTGTTCTGAGCATCTGGATTATGACAGACTGTATACCACTAAAAATCTCAGTACTAATATCAGTTACCCACAAGAAAAGATTAACAGAAATTTGGCCCGCCGCCCCCATGACGTCATTACAGGCGCGTACACCCGAAAAAAGGGACATGTCACTTTCTCCCCCCCCGGGGGATGAAACTGTGGTTTTACCGTAGCTACTGGGGGGATTGGAGCCGTACTGAAAGCGCAAATACAGCGCGTAGTAGGGCTCCATAGTCCCAAATAACCGTGTGAACGGGCCAAAAACAAAAACATAGAAAAAACTTTAAAGGAAGTGTCTCAAAAAAAAGACTTATTTTTTAACTCACTTTTTATGTTTAAAAACCATTTTGTAGGAATTTTTGTTATGTTTTTTTTTAATTTTCCCTATCACTTTCAAAATTTTTTTTTATAATTCTTAAGTCCCGTATTTTTCACTTTGGCCACTAAGCCTATAATTTTGACACTTTCCCCCTGTTTTGAGAGCTTTCAGCATTGTGCTCATTTTCATAACACAGGTCAAATTGGGAAGGGGGAAAACCCCTTTGGTTCAAAACACAAAAAACCCCCACATAAAGGGAGATGTACACTCCCCTTTTCCCCCCCCTTTCATGAAAACCTCCCTATACAATCTATGGGAAATCTGCTTTAAGAATCCTATTTCATGAAGCTGCTGTAAATATCTCTCTGACCCGCTTTTTAAAGCAGGCAAGCAAAATGTCTTCCCCACAAACTAATAGACGGCTGAATAGAGAAATCTACAATCAGGAAATAAAAACAACTGAGAGGAAAAGAATATGGATCAGGGTCTTGATTTAATAAGGAAAAAAAAAAAATTGGCAACATATTCCCTTTAAGTACAAATATAGATTTTCACTATCTGTACTTCTTGACGAATTTCTGTTCTTCATATGTCAAGGTTATTATTACTCAAAATTGTGTTTGTTTTTCCAGCACAGCATCCAAACTCTTGGTTAAAAATATAAACAAATTTTATTGAGGTACTTACATAAAAACATGAAGTGTTGGCAGTGCAAGGTGGCAAAAAGAGAGACGCATTGAAGGAATAGCCTACGCGTTTCAGGTGGTTCCCATCCACCCTTAGTTATGGCAATAAGAAAACTGATGATTGACAGCATTATAAAGAGAAAATGAAGCGACAACATAAGACACCTATGAAAAATAAAGCACATAGTCAATCAGGTATAAATAAACTTACCGCACAGCAAAAGTGATGGCTGGAAAACCACGGGCCGAGGAAAACCGGAAATTACTGGTCAAAGCAACCCCGGTCATGCGCAGAAGAGGCAAAGCAGCCAAAACTGGCATTGCCAGGCCTCTCTCGTGCATGCGTGGATCACCAAGACTGAAACGCGTGAAACGCGTAGGCTATTCCTTCAATGCGTCTCTCTTTTTGCCACCTTGCACTGCCAACACTTCATGTTTTTATGTAAGAACCTCAATAAAATGTGTTTATATTTTTAACCAAGAGTTTGGATGCTGTGCTGGAAAAACAAACACAATTTTGCTTGATGCTTTAGCTGTTTCATGGGACAGGTTTCCGTGCACAGGCAGCTTATGAGAAGGAGCTGGAAATCTTTTTACTATGCAAGGTTATTATTACACATGTTTCTTTTTCATGTGAGCTTTACTTTCTATTACAATGTATCATACATCTGAAATATCTAATTTATTTTTTTTATCCTTTTCTAGATCTATATGCTGCCGTGCTTGCTTCAACTTTAAGGGTTGATATTCAGACTTGATTGTAATTGTATCCTTGTTTAAAAATTCTTTAATAAAATGATAGAAAACAGATACAGATCTTAAAAACAGACCGTTCTTTTCAGTTTTGTGCTGTTTTTTTTATCTGTTTCTAATTAAATGTCTAAATAGTTGACAGATTTACATTATGCTTACTTGTTCCCATGTTCGTTCTTTATTGAACCCCTATTGTATTTCTAGTCACATTAAAGATCAATAGAGCCCGGAATTCACCTGTAATGTAATATGTTCGGAATCTCTTACACCAGCTAGGGATCACTTTTAAGATAATATGACTGATGGATTTGAGAGTGTGAATCCCTGGCATTATTCAGTATCAGAGAATTGGGACACCATAGGAGGTATTCTACATTAAAAGGAAGGCCCAAGGCGTGAAAGCATGAAGCACTGACAAGAGTGTTAAGATGCTAAACTCCTCCAGCTGTAGACACACATTTGTGTACTCTCCAGCAGTGCTGAGGAGAACCCTCGGGTGAGCAGAGTGTTTGGTACAGTGAGGTGTGAAGCTGGCTGGGTCAGTCCCACTGTGCACAACGCTTCTAATGGCCTGTAAAGTGTGATACCCAGTGAAGTATGAGATTGTAAAAGCTGTGTTACATTTCAGTGAAAACTGTGAGGGACTTATGGGAACATCCCTGCATGTTGTAACCAAAACATCCAGCATTTCCTCTTTACTGACTTCCTAAGTCTTCACTATTGTGTAAATTAAAGAAAAAATTTTCTCAGTGCTCAGTTTAAGACTATATTAATGAATGTGCTGAGTAAAAGGTCAAGAGGAAGTGGGGTCATGTCATGGTTTAGCTTTGGAGAAAAAAGGAACAACTTGAGTTTGCTGAAAATTTCTGCTATTAGATTTTTTTTTGACCACCAGTCCATAAGATCTCATAGAACTCTCCATTTCATGAGTAGCTGCTAACTCTGTTTTTAAAGGTGTATTTTTTTACCGGCATTTCAAAAACACAAGAAAAAAGTATAATGTGAACTGAGCAAAAGTGTTTGCATTGCTTCAGATGTACTTGCTCTTTATAGATATGTGCACTATAAAGGGTTTTGGCTTAATACTGTTTACAAAAGACAGAGAGAAGATAAAGACCACAATATAGGTTCAATGTCAAACTGAAGTGCTTTGGGTCCACCAGTTATGTTTATTCTTGGGGCCCACCATTGGAGGTGATTCTTGGATCCAACCAGTAGAGTTGATTCTTGGATCCAACCAGTAGAGTTGATTCTTGGATCCTACCAGTAGAGTAGATTCTTTGATCCTACCAGTAGAGTTGATACTTGCATCAAATCCCTGGAGTTTACTTTCTGGGCTCATCCTACAGCTACTGCACATACTATGCATGACTCCTGCATTCGGCTTACCTTTCCTTGCCTTTCTCCCTGAAAAACAGGGACCTGCTCTGGTGCCCACTATGCCCAGAGGGGGACCGAAATTTTTTTCCTTTTTCCCTTGGGGCCAGTTCAGGCCCGGTTCACGTTACAAAAATATACCATAAAAGTATATATTTTAAATGGTTTTCTTTGAACGTTCACATACTATAACATGTAAGATGGCAGAAAACAGAACCCCAATTCTGGACTATGCAAATAAACTACAAAATGACACCATTGTATTATACAGGGTGATTCAAAATGATTGTACAAAAGTAGCTATGTATTAGGGTATGTTCACACGGGTTAATTTCAGCGTGCATTTCGCCGCATTTTTTGCGTCTAAAGGGGGCAGATTAAATTTCGGTAATCCAAAATTTTCATTACAAAAAACTATGGATTTTTTCCTCCCCCCCCGCTCGTACAATACTTTTGTAAAATTACAATGTTTTTGAAACCGTGGGGGGATAAGTGACATTTTCAATTACTTGGGGCGAATACTCGTGCGATTTAATGCATTTTCAAGGGGCCCCGGCGGGCTTGTGTTAAACCCCTAAGAGGGGTACAAAGCCGATTTAACCAAATTTAAAAAGGGGAAAAGGGAGCTTTTTTTTATGAGGAGGGGGAAATAAAAATTAAAACTTTTTTTAGTCTTGAAAAAAGACGGCTTCGCGGGGAACATGTTTAAATTTTTTATAAAATTTAATAAAGGGCCCCTAAAAAAGTATAGGGAAAAATTTCAAGTGAACCCCCTCAAAAGAAAAAGGGGACATTCCCTAGACTGGGAGAAAAAAAGGATTAAAGAGCGTTTTTCCCACTGTAAGAACTGTGAATTGGGAATGGGCCTGCCTGAGGACTGGTCACAGCAGGAACGTAAGATTTTTTCAAAAAAAGGCTTGGGATACCTACCGGGAACTAAAAAAAATTTTTAAAAGAAATCGAAGCTATGTAAAATTCTGGTTTCCTGTCAGGTGGAGATCGGGGGTCAGAGAAAAGGCCCTCCATTTGGAGGGGTTTGGTTCCCCCCTTGTGGGTTTCAGGGAAATTAACAATTTGGGGAGGGGGGTTTTAAAAAGCCCTTGTCTCCCCCCCTTCCCCCCCAAAATTTTCCCCCCCCTTTGGTTAAAATTTTGATGGACACGTGCCCTTCTTTAAACCCCGTACAAAACTTTGAAACAAATGTAATTTAGGGGCCGGGTCCCGAAACCGTTTATAAAGCAGGTAGACCCTCTTTATATAGGTTGGGGCCCTAGGTGGGAAAGGTTGGGAGACTTGGGAGGTAGGTAGTACAAAAAGCCCCGGGTTTAGGTAAAACCTGGGAGGTAGGCAGTAGTCGGGCAGGTCTCAATTTAGGTGGGTTTAGGCTACAAAAAAGGGGGTTAGATTGGCATTTAGGTAGGCATTCTTTGGGCCCCAGGTAGGTAGCATAGGGGGGACCACAGGTAGGTGTAGGGGGGGCCCAGGTAGCGGGCCTATAGTGGGGGAAACACACCCCTGGGACGAAAGTTTCCCCAAAATCGCTTCGTCAGTACCCCCAGACGAAGCGATAGGCGAAAGCGCGTCAAGGCGTTTTTGCCCACAATCCCTCCCTCCTTTGTGCCCCTATTCCATTTCTTGCTGTTTTTCGGGTTTTAAGAAATTTTTATAGTATGTGCATGTACTTATTTTTTAAATTTTTTGTGGTATCCCTTCCCAGAAAATTTTTTATATGGGTTTATATATTCTTTTGGGAGGGTATGGTTTTTTTCCCCTTTGTTTTGATATTTTTTTTGGGGATGCATTTGTGTTTAACATCCTTTTATGTGCAGTGCTATTGCCATTAACATTGTATGATTTTTTAAACATTTTTATAAATCATGTTTTTCAATAAAGGTGAGTTTTATTCAGTAGTTTTGTGGTTTGGGATTTTGGGTTGTAATAGTAAGTATTTGGTTGACCACTTGATACTTTTTGTGATAAGCCCTTTATTTGGCAAATTTAAAATTTTTATTTTAAAATTATTTTTTTTAAAAAATTTTTTAAAATTATAGGAATTTTTTTACAATTTTAAAATTTAAGACTTCTTATTATATGCACAGGATAAAATAGCACTTTTCTTCTTTTTATAAGACCCATCCTTCAATGCGGTATTTCCACCTCCTTTTCTAGCCCTTTGTTAGAAAAAAACCTTTTGGGGCCAAAAACCTACTAAATTGAAAATTCCCTATTATTTAAAATTTCCCTTTTAAATTTAAAATGTAACTTTATACCCTACCAAAAAATTTGATTAGAAGACTTTTTAATTTTGACTCTTTTAATTGCTGTTTGTGTTTTTCACTTTCTTGTATTGCTCATAAGCCCAAAAATAGATAAAAATATTGCTTCTCAATATATATGCAGGGGTACCTGCAGTATGCCCCCTGACTAAAGCCCTTTTTTTCTAACTTAAGAGAGGCTGAAATTGAAATTTAAAGGAAATTTGGGGGTAAAAGGGTGTTGACTTTTTTAAACCTCCCTTCATTTGGGGTCCTTTTTCTTGGTACCACCTACTTGAGTCCTGCACCTAACTTCTGTTTTTTTAATCATTGCTTTTAAAAACCCCAATATACATATAAAAAAGCAAAAATAGCCCAAAATTCTTTCTTACTTACCCACCCCCAAAAGATCGGGAGCTTTTTATCCATTTTTTAAATCCCCAAAAACCCCCTTTCAATTTACACATACAGTATAATCCTCACACAATACAATCTTCTTAAGCAGCTGTCTCCATTTATAAAGAGATGGACCTCGTACTGCGCCGGGAAATTACAAAAAGGGGAATTTGGGGTTCATTGGGAAAATATCATATTTTTAAAAAATTTCCGATTTTAAAAAAACCCACATTTTTGCTAGTTGCCGATTTTTATGTTCCATTTTACTAGCTATATAAATAAAATCACAATTCACAATTTGTTTTGATCCTTAATATTGTCTGGTCCAGTTTTATTACATTTATTTGTGTATTATGTAGCGATGGAATATTATTTTGTTTCCCCTTTTTTTAAACCTTTTGAAATTTTTCCCATCCTTTTAATCCCCTTTGTGAGTGAATGGACTTTGGATATCCAATGGCTTGGGGTGGTTCTGAAGATGTTGGTTATTTTCATTTTTTCAAACCCCCTTCCATAGGGGATTCAAAAGAGAATTTGTCCCTGGGGGGCTTTTCTAAAACACTTGAGGACATTTATCAGCTCTGTTTTCAATATTACCATACATGTGAGCTTTTCCAATATGGTCCTCAAGGTATTGGGTCCCTTTTTGAACTCCCTCAATCCCTTCAAATTTTCCCATTTAAAAAACCCAGGGGGGCACTTGTTTACAAAGAGCCTATAAGAAAAGCAATTCCTAGGGATGATCGTCAAAAGTTCCCAAATTTTTGAAAGTGGAAAAGCGGGAAAAAAGAAGGGGGCGGGGTGCAAAAAAATTGCATGGAAAAGCCCATCTTGTTGCTGTGCCACGCCCCTAAAAAAAGCCACACCCACCCCACCAAACTGCATAATGGTTTTGGGAAAGGGAAAGCCCAGGTAGATCCCCCTCTCTAGCCAGGGTACCCCCCCAAAACCCGGGTTTAGTCCCCTTTGCCGGGGTGGGAAACTCTCAGACAAAATGCGCCCATTTCTCCCCACATAATACAGTGTGAAAAACAGAACTTTATTGTGTATACAATAGAAAGGGTTAGTCACACAAATGTCACGGGCCCTAAAATATAAAGACACGGGCTAAGAAAATTTCCCTTTTCAAAACCCCCTCCCCCCCCAAATTAAATTTTCCCCCTCAACCCAAATACAATATCCCCCTCCACCCAATAAAAACCCCCCCTCCACCCAAATTTACAATTTCCCCCCCCAAACCCACAAAACAATACCCCCTCCCCCCAAACATACCCCTACCCCCCTTTAAACCCAATCCCTCTATGCCCCCTCCCCCAAAACAATTCCCCCCCCACCCACATAAAATATCCCCCCCACCCACAAAACCAAAAACCCCCTTTCCCACGTATCCCTTGGTAAACGCACCTCACCACCTTCAAAAAATAATCCCCGGGCAAGAAAGTAAAAGTGTAACCCAAATTCAGGGGGTAAATTTAGGACACATGTATGCGGGGAATTATACTGGACCGTAAAACCCTTTAAAACATTTCCCAATATAAAAGCCCAATATAGGGGTTAAAGACCCCCAGCTAAAGGATAACCTACAACAAAAACCTTTAAGAAACCCTTTAAGGTCAGAAAAACCCAGCTCGGGTTTATAACCCTACAACCCCAAAACCATATAGAAAACCCACATAGAGTCGGGAACACCAGCCCAGTATAACCTAAAACCCACCACCTTTAAAAGGGGGAGACCAAAAAAGGGTCGGGAACCAGCTCAGGTCACATCACATTACAGTGAATACAGCACCCATCCAATATAGAGTAACATAACCCCCGGGAAATCAGTACCTTTACCCCAGACGTCCTATCTGAGGAGGGCGTTTTCTTCTTTCATGATGCCCTTTTTTATTCCCTTTTTCCCCTGCATCCCTTCCACAACCGGGGCCCTGAGGACGGTCCCGGCCCCAGCTCATCCTTGGGAGAAATTTTCACACAAAATCTTTTTAAACCCAAAATTTTTCCGGGATCTCTTTAAACCCATTTCCCCCCTTCCCATACAAACCCCCTTTCCCCCGGGGGGGGAGGCGGTCAAGCTAGTACCCAAAGGGGGTTGGGGGGTGGGGGGGGAGGAAATAAAAAACCCCCTGGAGATAATGCTACAACTTTGGGCCCCGCCCGCCCCGTCAAATTAATTTATTACCCGGGAGGAAAACAAGACCCTAGGTAGGTAGGCAAATTTTTGGCAAAACCCCTTGTAGGTAGGGGTTTTCCCCCGTTAGGTAAGCGTGGGAGTTAGGGGGCCCCCCTTTATATAGGGGCAAGCAGTTAGGGACCCCCCTTTAGGTTTGTATACAGGGATTTAAAGGGGTTCCCCTTTAAGTAGTAAAACAGGCCCTTTTAAGGGCCCCTTTTTAGGGAGTTCGCCAGGAGTTTGGGGGCTCCTTTAGGTAGATACAGGTTTGTTAGGGGGGCCCCCTTTTTAGTGTGCAGGAAGTCAGGGACCCCCCCTTTTCCCACTGTGTAGGTGTCAGGGGCCCCTTTTTTTTATTTAGGGGAGCCAGGGCCCTCTTTGTAGTCAGGGCCCCCCCCCCCCAGGTATCAAAAGCGTCCCCTTTTGGTTTGCCAGGGGCCCCCCCGTTGGTAGTTTAGGGGGCCCCCCCCTAGGTGTTAGGGGGCCCCCCGGGAGGTAGTTTGGGCCCCCCGTAGGTAGCCAGGGGACCCCTTGTAGTTTAAGGGGCCCCCCCTTTAAGGGAAGGGCCCGGGGGCCCCCCTTTTTTAGTCCCGGGCCCCCCTTTAGTCAGGCCCCCCTTGTACCGGGGCCCCCTTTAAAGGGAGCCAGGGGCCCCCCTTTTTAGTCAGGGCCCCTTGTAGCATTGGGCCCCCCCTTTTGGGGAGCCAGGGACCCGCCCTTTTAGTCAGGGGCCCCCCCTTTTTAGCCGGGACCCCTGTTAAAGGGAGCCAGGGATCCCTTGTAGTGAGGGCCCCCTTTTTTTGTCGGGGCCCCCCTTTTAAAACCCGGGCCCCCCCCTTGGTAGCCCGGGACTTCCCCCCGGGAGCCCGGGGTCCCCCTTTTAAATCAGGGACCCCCCTTGTATCAGGGGCCCCCTTTATTTGCGGGAAACCCCCCCTTTTAGTTTAGTTCCCCCCTGTAGCCAGGGGCCCCCTTTTTTACCAGGGACCCCCCCTTTTTAAACCAGGGGAAACCCCCTTTTTAGCCAGGGACCCCCTTTAAAGCCAGGGACCCCCCCCTTTTAGTCCCGGTCCCCCCTTGTAGTCAGGTCCTCCATTTAACCAGGGACCCCCCCTTTTAGCCAAACGGCCCCCTTGCAGTCAGGGCCCCCCCTTTTAACCAAGGGCCCCCCCTTTAAAAGGGCCAAGGGGCCCCCCCTTTAGCCAGGGGCCCCCCCTTTTTAGCCAGGGGGCCCCCCTTTTAGGGGCCCCCCCACCCCCTTTAGCCAGGACCCCCCTTTTAGTCCGGTCCCCCCTTGTAGCCCCGGGGGCCCCCCCTTTTTAGCCAGGGCCCCCTTGTAACCAGGGGCCCCCCTTTTTAGCCAGGGACCCCCTTGTAGTCAGGTCCCCCCCTTGTAGCCCGGGACCCCCCTTGTTGCCAGGACCCCCCTTTTTAGCCAGGGGCCCCCTTTTTTAGCCAGGGGCCCCCTTTATAAACCAGGGGCCCCCTTGTAATTTAGGGACCCCCCTTTTTCCCGCCAGGGGCCCCTTTAAAAGGCCCGGGGGCCCCCCTTTTTACCCGGGAAAACCCCCCTTTTAAAAGCCAGGGACCCCCCCTGTTTTGTTTTATTTCCCCCCCTTTTAAACCGGGACCCCCCTTGGGGAAATTCGGGGGCCCCCCCTTGGGACCAGGGACCCCCCCCTTTCAGTCAGGGACCCCTTGAACAGGGAACCCCCCCTTTTTAGCCAGGGGCCCCCCTTTTAGCCAGGGACCCCCTTTTAAAAAGCCAGGGCCCCCCTTTATAGCCAGGGGGCCCCCTTGTAGGGCCAAAGGACCCCCCCTTTTAGCCGGATTTTCCCCCCTTTTAGGGCCCGGGGACCCCCTTTTTAGCCGGGCCCTCTTGTAGCCAGGGACCCCTTTATAGCCAGGGACCCCCCTTTTTAGTCCCGGTCCCCCTTTAAACCAGGGACCCCCTTTTTTAGCCAGGGGCCCCTTTTTGTAGCCAGGGGGCCCCCCTTTAATTTGCCCGGAAACCCCCCGTATAGCCAGGGCCCCCCCCTTTTTAGCCCGGGCCCCCGGGAAACCCAAGGGGACCCCCCTTGACCAGGGGCCCCCCCCCCTAGCCAGGGGCCCCCTTGCAGTCAGGGACCCCCCTTTTCATTTAGGGACCCCCCTTTTTAGCCAGGGGCCCCCCTTTTTGCCATGGGCCCCCTTGTATTTAGGGAAACCCCCTTTTTCAGGCCCCGGGGGCCCCCCTTTTTTGCCCGGGCCCCCCTTTTTAGCCCAGGGGCCCCCCCCCTTGGGAGCCCGGGGCCCCCCCTTTCCAATTTAGGGACCCCCCTTGCCCGTCAGGGACCCCCCTTTTTAGCCCGGGGCCCCTTGTAAATTTGGGACCCCCTTTTCAGCCAGGGGCCCCCCCTTTTACCCGGGAACCCCCCTTTTTTTAGCCCGGGCCCCTTTATAGCCAGGGGCCCCCCTTGTAGCCAGGGGCCCCCCTTGTAGTCAGGTCCCCCCTTGTAGCCAGTGATTCCCCCCTTGTATTTAGGTCCCCCCCTTGTAGTCAGGGCCCCCCCTTGTATCAGGCCCCCCCCTTTTAGCCAGGGGCCCCCCTTGCAGTTTAGGGAAAACCCCCTTTTAGCCCGGGGGGCCCCCTTTTTAGCCGGGGCCCCCCCTTTTACCAGGGGCCCCCTTTATACCCCCGGGGCCCCCTTGAAACCAGGGGCCCCCCCTTTTAGCCCGGGATTCCCCCCCTTTTAGCCAGGGACCCCCCCCCCTTTTAGCCAGGGGTTCCCCCCCTTGTAAACCAGGGAAACCCCCCTTTAGCCCGGGAACCCCCCTTTTTAAACCAGGGCCCTCTTGTAGCCAGGGACCCCCCTTGTTGTCAGGTCCCCCCTTGTAGTCAGGTCCCCCCTTGTAGCCCCGTGAAATTTCCCCCCCTTTTAGTCAGGTCCCCCCCTTTTAACAGGGCCCCCCTTGAGCCCGGGACCCCCCCTTTTTAGCCCGGGAACCCCCTTTTAGCCAAAAGGACCCCCCTTTGTAGCCAGGGCCCCCCTTGTAGCCAGGGGGCCCCCTTTTTGAGCCAAGGGGCCCCCCCTTTTGCCAGGGATTCCCCCCCTTTTGGGGGAGGGGCCCAAGGGGTTTTCCCCCCATTTTAGCCCGGGACCCCCTTTATAGCCAGGGCCCTCTTGTAGCCAGGGACCCCCCCTTTATACCCAGGGACCCCCTTGTAGTCAGGTCCCCCCCTTGTAGCCGGGGACCCCCTTTATACCGGGCCCTCTTGTAGCCGGGGACCCCCTTTATAGCCAGGGCCCCCCCTTGTAGCCAGTGATTCCCCCCTTGTGTCGGGTCCCCCTTCTAGCCAGGGCCCCCCCTTTATACCCGGGGCCCCCTTTTTGTAATAGTTTAAAAAAAAAAAAAAAAAAACAACAAACAGCCATTTACCGGGGCTCCCCTCCAGCTCCTGCCGCTCCGGCTGCCGCGGCCCCCTGCTCACTGCATGGGCGCGCGGTGGAGTGACTCACTGGCCCCGCCTACGCAGCAGTAGGGGCCGGGCCCCCGGCAGGTGAAGGCCTACTTTTCCCTGGGGGGGAAGAAAGCGGAGCGCAGCGTGTGGGGGCTTGCTCCGCTGACACCGCGCACCCCGGGAGTCGGGGACATTATCCCCGGCTACCGGGCCGGTCCGGGGCGCTTGGGATCAGGTCCCGGGTTAAAGGACCGGGCGCGGACCCCCCCGGGGAGCCGGCACTGCTCCGGGGCCCAGCGGCTGGGGGGGGCCCCCGGGGGATTCCCCGGGGCCCCCCGGGGGGCCCTCCAACCCTCCCCCTTTGCAGCCAGGTAGAGCCCCCCTTTGTTTTTACCAGGTGACCCTCCTTTGTATAGCCGGGTAGCGGCCCCCAGCCCGGTTGTATACCCAGGGTTGCCCCCTTTTGTAGTAGCCGGGGGTTGCCCCCTTTAGTACCCAAGGTTGTTTTGGCCCCCCCCTTTATATAGCCAGGATTGCCCCCTTTGTAGTAGCCAGGGTTCCCCCCTTTGTAGTACCAGGGTTGCCCCCTTTTTAAAATCCAGGTTCCCCCCTTTTGTGTAGCCGGGTGTTGCCCCCTTTTGTAAACCAGGTGTTCCCCCTTTGTAATAGCCAGGTGTTGCCCCCTTGTAGTAGCCGGGTGTTGCCCCCTTTGAAAGCCAGGTTTGCCCCCCTTTGTAAAGCCAGGTTGCCCCCTTTGTAGTGGGGCAAGGTGTTCCCCCCCTTTGAAAGCCAGGTGTTGCCCCTTGAAATAGCCAGGTTGCCCCCCTTGTTAGCCAGGTTTTGTTTTGGGCCCGGGGTTTCCCCCTTTTTGAAAAAGCCAGGGTTCCCCCTTTTTGTAATACCCAGTTTCCCCCCCTTTAGTAGCCATTTCCCCCTTTTAGTAGCCAGGTTTTTTGCCCCCCACTGTAAGCCAGGTGTTGCCCCCTGTAGTAGGGGTTTTTCCCCTTTGTAGTCCCAGGTAGAGCCCCCTATAGCTAAAAAAAATAAAAATAATAAAAACCATTACCTCACCAGGCCCCCGCACGGGGGCCGCTCCGGCATTCCCGGGCGACCGCTCAGCTTTTAGGACTTTCCCCCGGGCCGACTCTGGGCCGCGGTCATTTAAAAAAAACCCCGGGCCCCTGCGGGGGTGGGGGTTCGCCGGGGTCTCCCCGGTGGGGGGGGAAACCCCCCATTAGCGGGACCCCGCCCCCAAAAACGGGGAGTTGGCATGATAGGGTAGTAATGCCGCTGGGGTGTTTAGTCCCACTGATGATTAGCTTATGCCCCCCGTTTTACCTCTAGTGCCCTCCCTCAACAGGAGGATGCCAATGTCCAGGAGCATGATGCCCATGATACGTTTTTGTGATTCTTATACACACATTTGCACTTATGATTAATTAATTGATTTATAAAAATTTAGTTTTTCTTATTTATATCACTCTTTTTGGCCTTCCCAGGGTTTAAAAGAAAGTCTCACTTGTGAGCTGAAATGTTGTGTGATAAACATCTTATCTTGAAGTGTGGCCTAGGATTCCTCTTTTGAGATTAGAAAGGGATTTTTTTGGTTCAACTGTGGAAATGTACCTTGTAACTATATTGTGTGCTGATGCTTTGTGTGTTCTCTCTCTTCCCTCTGCTTGCCATGGTTCTACCCTTTTTTACACAGATTGTGCCTTATGGTCCTTTCCCCTTTATACCAACTGCTCTCCATGGCCCCTGTTTCCACACATTGCTCCTCATGCCACCTCTGTCACAGCCATTCTCCAGTTTCTCACTGAAAATTTTTACGGGGCCCCTTTCAAAAACAGTACTGCCTGCTACCCCCCCCCACCCCGTCTACAGACTTCTCCCCCGGATCCCCCTCTCTCATGCAGATTGCTCCCTATGCCCTCGTTTTTTTACTATTGCTTCCAATTGTACCTTGTCACTTGTTTCACATAAACCTCCTGTCTCCAAACGGGGCGGTTGTTTTAATACCTTTAATCACTGTTCCCAGTTGGCACCTTATAAAGTATCTTTTTCCTTATAAAAAGCTGTTTTTGGATTGTATCCCCCTTCCACGGGAACACCTCCCCCCCCGCCCCCACACACTGTAGCTTCTCTCAGTAGACTATATTCCTTGGCAGTGCAGGATTTTTGTCATGTGACTATAATGTCATCCAAAGTCCCTACACTTCTTTTACAATTTTGGTGGTTTTGCTGCAGTTTATGTGGGGCAGAACCAATGCAGTTATGCTCAAATTGCACTCAATTTGAAGCTTTTTTAAAAAGGCATTTTCCACATCACGAAAACCCCCAAAAAAAAAAGCCTAGAAAAACCCCCCAAACCAGCCAGAAAGCAGGGTCTTGAGCTAGGTCTCCATTCGAAGACCAGCTTTGGTGTCTACCATGAAAGCAGCAGAGGTTATGATGAAATAAAAAATGGTATATAAATTTTCTCTAGAGAGTTAACACGAACTCATTTACTTTGTTGAGCCCAAAATACCTTAGCCTATCACTGCTTAAATCTTACCCCTGCTTATTCGCTCACCTCGTCTTCCTCAATAATGGTGTTAACTACAATATAAAATGTTAATAGTCATATTAAATGGGTATTCCCATCCCATTGATTAGCTTTAAACATGCAGGCAAAACTAGTTTTTTTCTTTTTCTAAAGTTGTCGTGGCTTAACAGTGGCATCTAGTGGCTATAGAAATTTCAGTTCTAGTTCGCATCAAATCAATAGGACATTTTAGCATTCTAGATTTATGTAAATATGTAAACCTGCAAAAAATAAATTACAAAAGGAAATAGTTGAGACGCTAACATAATGCAAATGTACGGCATGATATTACTTGTAGCACTATCACTGACCTCAGCGGTTTAAATGCTCACACGTTTGTACAAAACTGATTATGGATTAATCAGCTTTAAAAAAAAAAAAGTTTCAATATTTTATGATGAACAGTCCTGAAACTTTCTAATATACTATGTTGTTTCATCCTTTATCATATTGATGATTAACTGTCAGTGAATAGGAACATTCAAGTTTACCTCTAGAGGCTGAAAACTCATACAGAGCTAACATAGGGCGTTTGCCCTTCTATAATTGCATTTAGTGCTTGTAATCCTAAAGCCTCATTTATGTGACAGATTTATTGGTACAATCTATGTGGATTTCGGCTACAGGTTCTCATTTTGTGCAGCAGATTTGAACTCAGATTAACACCATCTATTGTGGCTAATCCTTGTCCTTTATACCAACATGGTTTCACATTGAATCTATGACAAAAAGTGACATATCACTTAGGTTTTTTTCAGTGCTAAATATTTTCGGATCTGTGTTGGAAAAATCTGAGATGCGTAAAAAAAGAATGGACATGGTATTCATAAGAATTATGCACAAAAAATTGTAATGGTGCCTTAGAATCCTGAATGCATTGCTAGAACAATATAATCCTATATCGTAAATAAAAATCTGCAGTCCAGGCTAATAAATGCACAGAGGATTACTTAAAGTGGATACAACTGTAGCAAACCATCAGCTGTGTAAAATGTTGGGTCTGTACAGATTATTTTTATTTTGGATGCAAATGAGAAGGAAACCATTTTGGATCTAGACATGATGGGTCTCCAGTCCTTTTTCTGTAATTGTTAAATTTTTTTTATGTCTAAGTAATGTAAAAAGCTTATAATGGGAAGGAAATGAAAGCCAAAATATATTAGAAAGGTGTAGTTTTTGTTAAAGTTGTTGGCCCGTGGATTTTTATAAATTTTTTTTTTACCTGAAAACCGAAACCCGCTAAATATACTTCCATTATCTGCACAAGTTCCCCTAGTCTGAGGTAGACCTACTGTTTGGCACAGGATGAAAAACTGAACTTAAAAGAGGGCAAACAGTGTCCCCCCAGCCCGTCTCATTTCCAAAATTAATTTCAAAGTGGTTTTTCCCCTTTTCCCCCTTGCTAAATTGGGGGGCCTCAGGGGGAAAGGGCCCGGACAAGGCATTTTAGTCCCTAGGGGAGTTAAAAATACCCAAAGGTGGGCCCCCCCCCCCCGCCCCCCCCAAAAAAAATGCCCCCCCCCACCCAATGCCTCCCACCCCTGCGCCCGGTCCTGTCCCCTAATTTTCTGGTATCCCACATAGCTTTTCCCCTCCATTTTCCTCAGCAGTCCCTGCACAATGGGGGAAAACAGCCCTGACAAATTTCCCTTTTTTAAAAAACCTCCCCTCCGGAAAAGACATGTAATACCCCCCCCTAAAAAACCCGTCACCGAATAAAAACCACCCATAAGGAGCAAATTAAACCCGACGAATGTTTGTTACTAAAAAATACTCCCCACAAAAAACCCAAAACCCCTAAAACTATTACTACTTTTAAAATCAAAAAATCCGCCCAAAACCCCGACCAAACCCCACCCCCCCAAAAAGTGACTACATCTGTACACAGGCTCGGGGTTACATAAAAACCCAACCCGGGCCCTACAGTGACCAGAAGGGGGGTAGATACTAGTTGAATGTAGAAACCCCGCAGAAAACTAAGTGAATTTCCTGCAGTCTTTCCCTTTAAGTGACTCCCCAGGAAAAGTCTTTTTGATCACGTTTGTTCCCCTTTCCCTTTTCTTTCCACCGGTCCACATCTTAAATTTATTGTTTCCCCGGCCCCAAAAACTCGCCCCGGAAGATTTGGACCCAAATATCTTAGAATTTCCCCACATTCCCGAACTCCTTTAATTAAAAAGGGTATATAAAAGGGCGCCTCAGTTAGAAGGGTAAAATAATTTATAGGGGTCCCCTCTCAGGCAGGGTTTTAACAAGGGTCACCCCTCCAGGGAGGTTTTATAGCTATTTGGGGGCCCGGCCCGGTATATAGGGGGACAAAGGCAGGTATATAGCTATAGGGGCTCCAAGGGAAAGTATATACTGGGGGGTAAGGCAGGGGTTTAAAAGGGCCTACAGGCAAAGGGTTAAAGGGGGCCCAGGCAGGCATAAAGGGGGCCCACGGAGGCATTTTGGGGGGCCCCCAGGCCCGGCTTTTTAGAGGCTAAAAGGCAGGCTTAAAAGGGCTAAAAGGCAGGGGGTTTGGGGCCAAAGGGTTATATAGGGGTTTTCCCCAGGCAGGCTTATAAAGGGGCCCCCCAAAACAGGCTTATAGGGGCTACAGGTAGGCTTTATAGGGCCAAGGCAGTATTTGGGGGTACAGGGAGGGCTTATTTTAAAGGGGCCCCAGGCAAATCCCAAATTGGGGGGCCACAGGCAGGCATAAAGGGGGCCCCAAAGGGAGGATAAAGGGGCCCCAGGTGGGCTTAAAGGGGGTACGGCAGGGGGTATGGGGGCCACAGAAGGGGTTTTTAGGGGCTACAAAACCCGGGTTATGGGCCCAGGGAGGCTTAAAGGGGGTTAAAAGGCAGGGTTTATGGGGCCCAGGCAGGCTTATAAAGGGCCCCCAGGCCGCGTAAAGGGGGCCAAGGACGCGTTTTTGGGGGGCCCCCGGGAGGCTTATAAAAGGGGGTACAAAGGGGGACTTATAGGGCCCCAGGGGAGGATATGGGGGGAAAAGGCGGCTTATAGGGCTAAAAGGCAAGGGTTATAGGGCCCCACAGGCAGGCCTTATAGGGGCCCCCCCCCAGGCAAAGGGTTATTGGGCCCCAGGCCGGGGATAAGGGGGGCCAAAGCAGGGGATTATGGGGGCCAAGGCCAAAGGGTTTTTGGGGGCCCCAGGGGAGGTTTTTAGGGGCTACAGGCAGGTTATATGGTCTAAGGCGTTTAAGGGGGCCCTAGGCATTTATATAGGGGCCCCCCCGGAGGTTTAGGGCTACAAAGGGAGGCCCTATGGGGGCCAAAGGGGAGGCATATAGGGGCACAGGGAGTTATGGGGGGTAACAGGCCCCCCAAAAATTTAAAGGGGCTAAAAGGCAGTTTAATTGGGGCTACAGGCAGGCTTATAGGGGCTACAGGCAGTCAATTTTAAGGGGTTACAGGCAGGCCAATTTAAAGGGGGGCCCAGGAGGCATTTTAAAGGGGGTACAGGCAAGCCCTTTTAAGGGGGTAAAAAGGCAGGCATAAAAGGGGGCCCCAAAGGGAGGGATAAAGGGGGCCCTTTCAGGCAGGCTTAGGGGGGAAAAGGGAGGCTTATTGGGGTACAGGCAGGTTTTAAAAAAAACAACATTTAAAACTTCCTGCTGCCCGGGGGCGCGATCCTCTTCGGGCCCCCCTCCCAAATCGGGAAAAACCTCCCAGCTCCCCCGGGGGCAGGCCTGATTTACCCCGCCCGAGGAAGGAAAGGGGCAGCGTCCCGTGACTCAAATTCATCGCGACGCTGGGCCCGCTGAGCCCCCCTACCCCAAAACCCCGGGGGGTTTTTCCCCTTCCCCGGGGCTATGAAAGGGCCCCCTTTGGCCCCCCCTGTGTTTTGGGCCCTTTCGGCTAAAGGAGGGGTTTCCCGCGGGTCCCCCGGGAGCGGGCCCGAAAAACGTCTGCGGAGCAGGGACGCTCGCCTTCTGCCCCCCAAACCAGAAGGGGTCACAGAGACCAACCCGGCCTTCAGGGCCCCTGGCAGGGGCCCCCTTTGGGGGTAGGCATGGAGGGTGCCCCTAGGCGGGTCGCCCCAAACCTTTTGGGCCCACCCCTCGTTCCCCCGGCCCGCCCCAGGGATCGGTTCTAGGGCCCTTTCCCTTTTTTTACTCTACACATCCCCCCCCTTGGACAAACTATCACAATTTGGCTTCCAATAAAACCCTCTCTACGCTGAAGGGCACCCCAAAATTTACAAATTCCCCCCAAGACATCACCCCCTGCCCGCTACAAAAAAAAACCAGTGACTGGTCTTCCGCTTCTCTGACCTCTTGTCCTCCTTTCTCTCTGAAACCCAAACCTCACTAAAACCCCAAAAAATTTTTGTCTTTCCACCCTCTTCCAACCAACCCTAAAAGCTATTTTTTGTCCAGGGGATAACTCCTAGGCAAACAGGCCCCATGCTTTTGGGGGGTTTTACTAGATTCTAATCTGGTTTTTTACCCCCCTATAAAACCAATTCCCTTGCCCGCTCCTGTCATCTGCACCTCAAGAACATCTCCAAAATCCGTACTTTTCTCACTGTCGAAATAGCTCAAACCCTCATTGTTGCTCTCATTCATTCTCGTCTTGACTACTGCAACTCCCTGATTATTGGTCCCCCTCTCTGTAAAGTCTCCCTCTCCAATCTGTCCTGAATGCAGCAGCAAGGCTTGTTTTTCTTTCCAGCCGCTATACTGATGCCTCTACCCTGTGTCAGTCACTGCACTTGTTGCCCATTCAGTACAGGATACAACATAAACTCATCACTCTCACCCATAAAGCTCTCCACAGTGCTGCACCCCCCTACATTTCCTCTCTCATCTTTGTCTACCACCCTACCCGTGCTCTCCGCTCTGCTGAGGATATCAGATTACGTCTCAGTTATCTGAACCTCCCATGCCCGTCTCAAAGATTTCACGCGTGCTGCGCCAATTCTCTGGAACATGCTACTGCGGACAATCAGGCACACTCACAACCCTTACAGTTTTAAGAGGGCCCTGAAAATACATCTTCTCAGGTTGGCATATCAAGATCCCTAATTGCTAACCCCCACCTGCTATCACACCTATCTGTCACTCCCAACACTAGGGCACTCATAGGCACTTATCTGTAAATAGATGTACTGTCAGGGTGGCAGAGTCACCCAACTTTTATGTAAACCACCTCCTATTTATGTAACATGACTGGACCATTGTAAACTGAGCACTTCTTAACCCTTTGTCTCACCCATACACCATAATAGATTGTAAGCTCTCGCGAGCAGGGCCCTCACACCTTGTGTCTCATTTGTAAGTTCTTTTAATGTGTAATGTCTGTATGTATTCCCTCTAAATTGTAAAGTGCTGCGGAATATGTTGGTGCTATATAAATAAAAATTATTATTATTATATTATTATATCAACCATCAACCAGGAGGGACTGGCAGATGACGGCAGGGACACAGATGAGGACGATACCACAAATGGCTTTAATTCATAAGTAGGGCAACAACAAATGATGACCAATGCTAACTAACTTTCTCTGAATCCACCCACTGATCCTTCATAGACCCGTAAACTATCTCCAAAGATATATCTAAACTACAACTGACCCTGATACAAACAAGATTGCAAGATTGTACAACCCAGAGATATTGAAACAAAACTCAGGAAAATACAGCACAGACAAATGGCAGTGCTAAATAGAACCGGAGATAGGTTCAAGCATACACAAGGACTCAGATAACTGGATATAGAAAACATAACAGATACTAGACACAATCCCACATACTGCTTCCTGCAACTGCATGTAATCAGATAAATAACAAAAATTGAATTGCATGACATATTTTATCGAATTGTATACTTTTTCTTTGTTGTAGAAGATTCAAAGAATTTTTTACATAGAAAGGAGGAGCAGCATGTGCATGTGGGGTAATTACATCTAAAGATTCCTCTCTCCTCGGTTTCAGGTTCATCAGTTGCCATTTTATGCTTTCGTAACCTGGATGGGACTAAAAGGTTTTTTAAGGTTTTTGCTCAAAGAAAAAAACACTTAGGGTTTTTCTGCGAGAAAGGGTTTCAATACAGGGTCAAGGAGCAAAGTCAAGAGGTTTCAACACCTAACAACTAAACAGTATGTTACAACACTTTTAGGCTCTGTTCACACTGCCATCAGAGACTCCATTTGGGGTTGTGTGAGCAGCTGATAAGGGGAGAGCAGAGGAGAAGGTCCTGTGAGGAGCGGAGATTGCGTGAGGGGAGATATTTGAAAATTAGGGCAGAGATATATGGAGGAGAGAGGTTATGGAGAGCATTGTAGGTGATGGTTAGTAGCTTGAAATGAATTCTCTGGGTAATGGGAAGCCAGTGAAGGGATTGGCAGAGGGGAGAGGCAGAGGAGTAGCGAGGAGAGAGGTGGATAAGTCGGGCAGCAGAGTTGAGGATGGTTTGAAGGGGAGCAAGAGTGTTGGACGGGAGGCCACAAAGCAGGATGTTGCAGTAGTCTAGGCGGGAGATGACAAGGTCATGGACCAGCATTTTTGTAGTTTCATAGTTCAGGAATGAGCGGATGCGAGAGATGTTTTTCAGGTGGAGGCGGCAGGCAGAGGTGAGGGTTTGGATGTGTGGTTTGAAAGACAGAGCGGAGTCTAGGATTACCCCAAGGCAGCGGACTTGCGGAAAGTATTCCAACAAAAGGGATGACAGATCTTCCAATGCACCTAAGCCAATCAGTTTGGGTGGACAAAAAGATCATTCACTTACTTGAAATGTACCCAGTGGCTCTTTTGGCTTCCGAATAAAATTGTTAAAATTATTTTTGCATTAAGACCTTGTTCATCAGGATGTGGTGCTGCTAAAACCTTTTATACTTCTCTCTCTCTGAAACCTGGGGGTAAATTTCAAAAAAGTGGGGCATTTCACAGTGATACTGACTATGATAGACACTTATTAAAAAACTTGTAGTTCCAATTTTACATTTGCTTTTCAATTTGATGAAATCTCATCCTGATTAAATTAAGGAGAACCTGGCAGGATCTTCTACACCTCTGAACCTCCACTACAGCTTTTCAAGGCAGAGGACTATATTTCTGCACTGCATCTCTATTAACTTTCTGCTTCTGCATTACCTTAAAAAAAGAAATTAACCATAGCTTGTTCTGCCCCCACATTACCCCTTAACATACCTCCCAACTTTTAGAGATTGCAAAGAGGGTCACATCAGGCCACACCTCTAACCACGCCCAAATACATGACATCACACCAAGACACGCCTCTAACCACGGCCAAACACATACATGCCAACTTTTTAAACAGCCAAAAAGGAACACATTTTCAGAATTGCTTTGTATCCAGTGATGAAATATTAATTAAGTTGTTATGTAATATACAGCGAGGAAGCAATCAGATACTTTCTAAAGTAATATAGTCAGTTTATTGGTGCAAATCTATTTCCCAAATGAAAAAGAGGGACATTTATAGAGCTAAGAGGGACATAGGGACAAAGGTTAAAAATAGGGACTGTCCCTCCAGTATAGGGACACTTGGGAGCTATGCTTTAATAGTCATGGAGGTTGTGCTATTCTCCCAAATAGCCATACTCGCCACATCTTTTCTGGCTTTAATGACAATCCCTCTGGCTGTGATATATTTTACAACCCCGCTATGATACTATCTGGTGCCTAAAGAGTGAAGATGTATTGACCTGGGTTTCATCTCTAGACTGAACCTGCCCTAAATGCAACCAGATCAGTGTTGACATAGTCTGGTCAGAGAAATCACCAGAGAACCAGAGAAATCAGTCAAGCCAGTAAAGCACCAACAAGCATGACTATTCCAGAGAGTGTGGTACCACCCCATGACTAAGCTGGAGTAATATGCACCCATTCACACCATGTTTAAATTTATTTTATTTTATTTTTTTAGATAATACAGGAACAGGGAGTTGATTTAAAGACAAATATAGAAACATAACCTTTGTAGCATAAACCTGTAAAAGTGGTTTTAAGATGTTAAAGGTCCTGAGAGACTCCCTTTAAAAATGTTTCCCATACGGAATCTGTGAATTTAAAATAACTCCATATGGATTCTTTTTAAACACATGTTTAATATTTTGCATTATGGGTTAGCTTTACAAATTTACTACAAACTACTTGTTTAATCATCCTTTCTGATGGGTCATTTAGTCTCAAATTTCGGAGGAAAGGTAATCTAAACTGTAAAGGAAACTTGATGAAGAGTAGTAACTGTATACTATGCTTAAAGAGGTGTTCCCATCTCAAACATTTATGGCATATAGATAAGATATGCCATGAATATCTGATAGCAGCTGATTCCACCTCCAGGGCCCACACCTATTTTAAGAATCTGCCCCTGAAAGTCTTCATTTAGAACAGAGAGTAGGTCGCGTTTGTTTGCTACTCTTCATTCTGTTCTATAGTAGTTCCGAATACCGCCAAACACACATAGAGTACATACAGGCACATACTATGAATCCACCAAATTTTGACTCAACTGTAGACAGTAGCAGACTGTCTTCACAGACAGCATTTTCCTGTGAAAAAAAAGGCATTACATTAAATATTTTTACTGTTGCCAGATTGGTTTCGGTTTGGGGAATTTTTGGTCAGAAGTGTTTTTTTGGGGTTTTTTTAGATGCAGCATGTCCCATTTTATTTTAAAATGTCAAAAAGCACACTGTTTTAGATAAAAGATCTGTTTTATTTGTACCATGAATCGCCAAATTTTTGAAAAATTGTTCTTCTTTCTCTAACAGTTTGTGCAAGATCATCAATTCAATGCTTTAATCCAAGTTGCTAGTACTCTAAGTATAGTGCTGTCACCACATAGGCAACCACTGGGCTATTTCATATGCAGATGGATGCCCATAGACAGACATGTAAGATCACTAGCTCTTCTGGAAAATCTGATCTTGACACTTGTCAACCATAACATCTATTTGACAGTACAATCCAGAAAAGGCGCTTTACACAATAACTATGTTTTCATGATAAACTGACTTTAATTCGGATAAACGCACCGTACAATGAGCTCTTTCAGCCAGTAGTGTCACATTTTATTCTTGAAACATAAAGCATGTGCAGACAGCGCAGGAGGCATTTTATTTCATTGTGGCTGATAATAAACCAGTGCTTCTATATGGATTTAGTACACATTTATTTTACACCACCTGCAGACTGCGTAAAAGCCGTCTTACTGGCATGAACAATTTGTTCAAAAAAATCCTTCGAGGAAGGCTGAGCTCAAAGTAACAATATCCATATTTCACTCCAGCACACAATAAACATGACGGTAATAGCACAAGCTGTCTAAACTAAGATTCTTATATTTTGTACTAACTAGAAATTACCTACAGAATCCGCAGTCAGTCATTTAATGCCATTTGGCATAATTTAGCAGCTGTTAATTGAACTTGAAATGAAGGCTTGTGTATAGGCTACAAGATAGTTCTGAGAGCCACAACAGAGGATTTTTGTTTGCATTCAATAGGAGGACTGGGCTTTGCTTCCACTAAGTTCATTCTTCATGTCTGAAAAGTGCCTACAGGGCACATTACACGCTGCCAGTTTTGGGGACTGTTAATGAATACATAGCCACCATAGGGCCAATTCACATGATTGATTTCGCTGCAGCTTCACAAGTGTATTAACCAAACAAAATAGTTATCTGTAGAATGATGTTTATTGGAGTCTGTTTAATAAGCTCATATTAATCCCCATGGAGAATGGGTTTGATGTTATGAAATATGTCCTGAGCTGTAACAAGAAGGCATTTAAGCATAGAAACATTGGCTGTACTTAGGTTTTTTACCAAAGGATATAAAGAACCACCTGCACCATAAAACAAAGTTTACTTGAGCCTAAAACATACAATTACCTTTTTCAAAGAAAAGACTTAAACCCACTTCTCCCATTTCATTGTAATGGATAATGCATGAATAGTGATTCAAAAGGTGACTACAACAGTCAGCAAAAGCAGTGGTTGTCTTGGCTGTAATTAAATTACAAAACACCTCCTATTATGAAAGTCCAAATTAATCCAAATTATCAGAGTGGTAACAAAGAGATAAATTACTGCAGGTAAGTTCTATAGGCGTACGTTCTAGAAAGCAGGGGAAGGCCTGCAGTTTTGACTATTAAGATTCATAATAGACTTTTGGGAGGTTGTTTTTTTTGCAACATACTTTTTATTAACATTTTTAACAACTAAACATAATTGAGATCAAGGTTACATTGAATGAGCATCAATCAGAAGACAATACAGAATTCCACTCAATTTCTAAAGCACTAGAAAATATATACCAATATATTCCAACAAGGAATTCCTTCCGATGGGGATGTAATTTTGTTAAATATTACTGAAGACAAGATAATAGACCTCTAATACTAGCTGGCAAGGCAGCAAGCCACACAGGCACGGAATAGTGATTACAACAGCACTGATTGGTGGCGCAGCAGTCAACAGAAGTTGCTGCCCACTGCTCAACCACAGAGGTGTATCATGCTAATGGAGGACAAAAGAAGATGCCCATCTGCTGCCCGCATCAAGAGTCACCACCTCCTGTCTGAAAGCAAAGTGATAGGTGCTGTATGAGTGTAAAAGAGTTGCGGTAGAAATAAAATTGTACTCATGGTGGACTTTCTGGGAGGGCGGAGGGACCACAGCAGATTGCAGTAAGGCAAACTTCTTAGGGGGTGCTTTAAAGAGAGCTGGCTTTCGGACTTAGGTAATAACTGATAAAGCTAGACTTGTACAGGGAAGAGGAAATTGATAGCCAGTGTTGGACTGGAGTACCATGGTCCCAGCAGAGGAAATCATTCTTGGGGCCCACCCTCAGCTATATAGAAATAATGCAAGAGAGTTATACAGTAAAGCATGTCTATATTGTTGAACAGTATATGGATATAACTAAAGGCTCATGGGACCTGGTGCAAAAGTGCAGTTAAAATTATAATATACACTGTTCCTTTCAAAATCAATCATATCATATACTGTAGCCTTTGAAATAAATTATATTCTACACCATAATCCTTGAAATAAATTATTTTACTCTCTGTTCACCCTGAAGTAATTATATTGCACATTGTATTATTATTATTATTTATTTTAAAGCGCCATTAATTCCGGGATGCTGTATATTCAAGGGGAGTTACATACATAACATATGTCAAACAAGTACAATGGCAACACTAAATAACTAACAACTGGTAAAGAGGGAGAGAGGACCCTGCCCACAAGGGCTTTCAATCTACAAAGGAGGAGGAAAGAGACAGAAGGTGGGGAGCAGACACGTTTGTGGGGTGAAGTAGTGACAGCAGGGTTATTGAAGGTTATAGGCTATCCTGATAGATGGGATTTCAGGTTGGTTTTGAAACTAGTAAAGGTGGCTGAGAGTCTGATGTGTTGAGGGAATGAGTTCCAGAGTATGTGAGAAGTCTTGGATACGGTTGTGTTAGGAGCTAGATTGTAAGTCCTCGCAGGAAGGGCCCTTTATCCCTCTGTGCCAGTTGTAAGTCATTCACTATTATCATTGTACTCGTTTGAATATGTTATGTATGTAACCTCCCCTTGAATGTACAGCGCCATGGAATCAATGGCGCTTCAAAATAAATAATAATAATAACACAGGGAAAGGAGAGAAGACGGTCCTGTGAGGGACGGCTCTTATATGAGGGGAGGTATCTGGAGATTAAGACAGACTATTCCCCTAAAATTAATTGTAACATACCCCCTGAACTAAATTATATAAAACAAAGTACCTACTGAAATTAAATTACAAACCCTCCCCACTAAAATAAATTGTATTACACACTGTCCTGCCTGAAAATAGTTATATGATATACTGAAGCCCCAAATTTAACTACAGTATGTAAAGTATCCCAAATTAATTTTAATATATATTGTACTCCCTGAATTAAATTATACTACGCAGTAAACCTATGAATTACATTACATACTGTACCCCTGTAATAAATCACATATCAGACTGAAGATAATTATATTATATACTGTACCCCCGGAATTAACTAAATATACACTGTCCTTCCAAATTAATTAAAATGTACACTACACCCCTGACATAAATTATATTACACATTTAACCCCCTGACATAAATTATATTACACATTTAACAACTGAAATGAATTGTATTACACACTGTAAGCCCCAATATTAATTATATGACACACTGTACACCCTGAAATTAGCAACACTACTCACAAGAAGTTAGGGATAATTGGTTTTTGGTTGAAATGTCAAGATGAATATAAAATTGACATTTTTTTTAAATGAACTAAATGAGACCATCTCTGAACTTTAGAATGCACATGTCCAACTGTTCAAGGTTTCAGTACTTTTTGCACAACTTGCTCATCTCTAATGAGGAGCTTAAAGGGGATGTCTCACTACAAGGATTGCTTTTTATGTTAAAGAGCTTGCAAAAAGGAATCACTTTGCAATATATGTCCATTAACAGTGTCCTACCTATTCTTAGATATCCCCTCTTTTATGGCCTGCATCAGCTCCGCAGGTCACTATAGCTACAGACCTGTTCAATCTCTCATGATAGGCTGCCAGTACTGGTCTCTATAGCTACAGACCTGGCTTCTACTGCAGCCTAGTGGAAGCCAGTAAACATGTCCCTGAATTCAAAATGAAACCAAGAAAACAGGACTGAGGTGAGATGAATCAATGTAGTGAGACAACCCCTTTAATGGCAAAATTCCTAACAGGTGTTTGGTCCCAGAATCTCCACAATAAATTTAGAGGATCAGTTTTAATTAGGATTTAAACAGTCCTCCTCATCATGCTGTTCACATTTTTACATCATGGGACCAAGACAATGCCTTACAATTGATCAACAGTACATCGCCATTGCGAGGCTGCAAGCAAGATGCTCTCAGGAGAAAGTGGCCACTGAGCTTAGAGTGTCACAGAGTGTCATCAGCAGGTTGTAACAGAGATACAGAGAGACTGGAAGAGTCACAGAAAGACAAAGAAGTGGTTGTTCTTTGGCTCCATCACACACTGATGATCTCTTCATTGTAGACAATGCCCTGTGGAACCAGATGATGAATGCCACAGAACTCCAGACACATTTAACCCCTTACCGATATTGGACGTATGAGTACATCCTGATGCCAGTAAGGGGCTTTGTAGCAGAATCGTAATTAAAAATATTAGGATATAATTAGTTAGATTTACTTTTCCTATTTATATGATTAATTGCGAGAAATTGCCTTATCATGATTCTTTCTGATGAGAAACGCCTTAATTAATTTAATCTATGGTCATATAAGCACTTGTAGTATCATCAATAACAATATTCAAAGTGATAGCCTAACAATGCCAGCTAGACTATGCCTCAATGCCAACCGATTAAAAAAGTATACCCTTCAAGTGCTTCTGCAGGATGCCAGAAAATAATGTGAGACGTCTACATTTTTACGTCTTGATTTATTTCTTCTGAATTGTATTCAAAATACATCTGCATGTAACATGTACAGATACAGATTTTAATGAAGATTTAAAGCAGCAAAAGATAAGTCAGATTGTGTGTATCTACAGATAGATGCCCAATGCTATGAAGCAAGATATTAAAGAAAAAGGGGAGAGGTGGCATGGCTTGATTGTTATTTAACACAAATAGTAGGAACAACTTGGCATACCTCAGTAGCTGCAGTGTTTTATCTAACATCAAGTTAATGATGAATCCAAAGCATATTACACCTACAAATTACATCATTAATAAAAATGCGCTGTGCGCCTTTACAGCTTAATCAGAAGCTACTAGAAACTCAGACAAAAACGCTGCAGATTTTATTCTGTGGGTTTTCTGTGGGAAATCTGCCCATTGTAAATGTTCTCTAGAGGATACACTGCAGATTTTTCACAGAAGATTTGTGTGTGGGACAATATATAGTGTAACACACCAGCAGCAAAGTGAATGATCGTAACGGCGTGTGCCACGGTCATTTCTGTGCCATTCGCACAGACTTCCCAGGCCCTCAGGTCACATCTCCTCTGCACCCTATAGCCGCTCTGGTGTCTCTCCTCCTCTGCTGCAGCAGTCTGTGGGTAGGCACCCACTATAGGACATGTGCGCTGGCCCCTTAAATCAGAGGCATCCGGCACACACCTCTTGGTGGCCAGCTATCACCCAACTTTTTCCTGCCAATCACTTCTGGCCCTTGATTATTTTAGGACACCTCTCTCTACATCCCTCGCCCAGTTTTTGATGTTACTTTGCCGTCTTATCACTCCTATACGTTTCTCCAGATTGTCTTCCTGTTGAAGACTGTCTAGTGTGTATAAAAATCTGTGCCTTTTCAGTTTCTTGAAGAACATTAAATCTGATGGAGAGCGCCAGTACTCTCGAAGCTTACTATCAAATATACTCAGCCTCTAAAAGCATTGCCTGATTTCTTTACCCTTCTATTGCTTCCTATGGCTAACATGGTTAAACACCAGACTCCTGTTTAAACCAGTAAGCTAGACTTTGTTACAGCCGGGGCTATACCTCCCGCATAACATAAAACATAACTTTGCAAGGTTTTTTCTCCACAGGCCCCAGCATGAGTTAGGAGAACCACACAAATAAGACCAACTATCAAATGATGTGATGTTTTTAATCACATACATGCCCTAATTATTTACTTGCAGTAGCACTAACTTATGGGGCAACCATGCAGATCAGCCAGCAACATAATGATTAGACAATCATGCCAGACATCGTACCCAAAAAAGTGTCGGTCATATTTACCCAATTTTACTGCCCATAAATAGTACCACAAAGCACAGCTTCTTATAGATTGAGTCACCCAGATAGTCCAAAACAGTGCTTAAAGGGGTTTTGCCACGATGTAATGTTGACGTGGGATCCTCCAAAATGGGTATTTAATCACTTTTCTAAATATATGTAATTATAAAATGTGAAGCCTCTGAGAGCTACAGCATTTCTCAATCCCCCTTAGTTACCTGAAAGCTTCCACTAGACACGACCTAGGAGCTAACAGGCCGTGCTTGCATGAAACACTTCTTATCTGATGACAGGGAAAATGAATGAGTTTCAAGGGGCTGGGTAGAAAGTGCAGTCTATGAGGCTGTGTCTGTGTCTGCTGTGTCTGCACTGTCGAAATGTCATTATTTTAGTTACGTTTTGAGACGCTCCCTTCTTCCTCACTCCTTACTCACCCCCTCCCTCTCAGCCCTGCAGCTTTCATGACTCAGCATGATTTGTTGACATTCTCCCTGTGCTGATAAGGAGGTAAGTAACTTGCGTCCTGGCAAATCCCCTTTAAGCCACATAATCGAAAATACAGATGCATAGTATATCTTTTGGCCAAGAAGGTGTCACTGAGTATGTATATTCACCTTAGTTATACCCCTGTTTCACTCTTACAGTAGTACACAGATCTAGAACTGTGTTTATGCCAAATGTAGGGGAGGCTTACTTTCATGGCTGCCCAAGTACATAAAAAAATCAAACCGTATGGACACAGAGAATTAAAGATCAGCAGAACAGTCATCAGCAAGCCCTGCCCAGGCATGGCTATGAACAGGTTGCAGTCACATTCTTTTGCACCAGTTAAGGTCTGCTGGCTAATCAATATGTATCATCATTTTTTTTAACTGCAGCTGGTTTCAATTTTATAATTTGGAGGGTAAGTGGCCAGTCACCTTTTGGAGAGGTGCATAAAGTTGGGCAGTCTAAAGTGTGCAATTATTGTGGTGTATTCAATTCAGTTTCACTGACCAAGATCTCATATCTGTAGTAAAATATTTGCGGTTTATTTAATTATTATTATTATTATTATTAATATTATTATTATTATTATTATTATGCTAATTTTAAAACTACTATATAAATAACCAATTATTACCCTGTTTCCCCGAAAATAAGACCTAGTGCATCTTTAGTTATGAAATTCAGAGTTTGGCTGCTCATGCTGATGTTTGTGATGAAATCACTACAGTATATTAATACATGTTGATGTTTTGTTCATTGATAAATGTGAATTATTGTTCATGGAAAAATAAGACCTCACCTAAAAAGAAGTCTTAGCTCGTCTTTAGAAGCAAAAATTAATATAAGACACAGTCTTATTTTCGGGGAAACAGGGTAGTATTTAGTAACCATACTGAGTCTTTATTCTATACATGCATATTTATATATAGTAATATAAATTATTTATGCTTTTACTGCTCCTTTGGTGTCTGGTATCCAGAAACGTGGATCATAGGGATCAATGGCCATGTGGAGAACTATGCTGTTCAGTAATGTGCCATAGTAAGCTATAGTATACATATGTACAATAAAGAAAATTAAACTAAATATTAAATTACACAATAAAACACAAACTCTCCAATACTTTATACAGTACCTAATCCTTTCTTAAAACCATCCCTCCAAATAGCTAAAGTTTAAATATGCATCTCTAGTACCTTCTTAAGCAACACACTTATGTGACTGCAAGAGTGTTAGTACAGTGCTGTAATAAGTCATAAAGCTGAGAAAGTGATGGTTGAGAAATGTAGTGAGCTCACAGTAAACCATGACCTAGGCTAATAGTGTAGAGGACAGAACATACGTAACATCAAGAAGATTAACGCTATCTGTGTTAATGACTTGAATACTTAGGGAAGAATGATCCTAAAGGCATTCAGTATTTACAGTACATGTGTTCCACTCCCTCGCTGCTCTTTTATCAGTACCCCACATCATTTAAAGTTTCTCACTCCCTTTGAAGTTAGTTGCTGGCATCTGGTCTTTAACAAACTGTAATGTATATTTTATATTTATGTGAAACTCCTGTGATTTGATGGTTTCCAAGTGTTAAGTTCATGCACTAAGCATCTACGCAGTTTCTCTGCAGTTTGCTGATCATCTAATGAAGAATATGTTCAAACTTGATATTTAGACGACAGCTAATTCACTCCATCATCTGTAAATAGCAGAAACCAGCAGGATGCTCATTTATACCAAGTGCGGGCATAATGATCAAGTGTCACAGTTAGACCCATTTACACAGACCTCTAGGATTTGTTAAGCAATTTTGGCTTTTGTTTTTAACATCATTGAATCAAACCACTAGCCTCTCCTATAGTGAAATCAGCTTTCCTAAGTCATTGCCTAATGTTACATATGGGTCCTAAGAAAAATGGTTTTGCTTTGTTATGACTATAAATCTGATGTGTATATTACTTTTGTTCTGCAGTTAACAAATCATGAATAGTCTTGAAAAGTTTTAGCTCCTGAAGGCAAAACAAAGTTATTAATTCTGGAAGACTGGATTTAATTTTCTGTGGACTTTGTATTGGCAAACTATCCCATGGCTCTGACCTGGTCACATGACCCATACCCTTTTGCAATACCTGTGTTCATGGTAATGCACCACACAGAAGGATCCACTATTAACATGCACAATCAGCTCTGCCAAATATAGATATTCAATTGTTCTTGCTGAGAAGCAGAGACAATGTGAAACAAAGACCACAAATACAGTCATTGACAAAAAAAACGTATGCACCAAGATAGAAATATGGGGTTGTTGAAAAATTTGCAGTTATGTATCAGGCAGATATGTAACTTATTACAGATTTTTTTCCCATTAGACACTGGGAGCGACATGTCAGAAAAGAGGCGCCGCCACGCGAGTTTTAAGACGCATTACATGAATGCGCCTGAATAAATTAGCCTGTCATAAATCTGGCGTCTGGTATACCTTGTATAGTATAATTGATGCGCCTAATCTAGGCATATAGCATAATTTTGGCGCATAGCACATCATTGCTAGTATATTTGATGCGCCTACTTTATGCACATTCAAACGTGTCATGCCTGGTGTATCATGCGCCTAGTTTTGGTGTACAACAGTTATATAGAGAATAGGGCGTCAACAGTTTTATGGCGCAAAATACACCAAAAAAACGGCGCAGACCTAATGGGACATGTCGCCCTGGATCTTGCCACAAGAGGGAATGAAAGTGCATCCCCTGTTGCCCTTTGGAAATGCTCTCAGAGGCTACTTTTTGGTAGTATACCTCTTGATCAGAAGTAGTTGACTGCTAGACATGCCTCTGATGTACTCAACATTTTGCCTAGTGGAGAAACTTTGAGAGAGGGCACATCATTGGACTCAGAAAAGCAGGATGACCCATCAACTAGGCTGTTATGACCAAGCTGTTAGGTGTTGGCAGACATAGGCTTGGTTCACATCTGTGTTTGCTCATCCATTGTAGACAGAAGCAACGGACGCCCTCCTGAAAACAAAAAGAACTGGTGCAAACTTAAGTCAAAGGATCTGTTTATTTGACGGATCCTTTAAACTTTTTTTTTCCATTTCCAGCGTCGTCTTGGGAACTGAATTACAAAGGGACAGGGCTTAAAGTCTACACAACAGACAGGGCTTTATGTATATGGAATGTATTAGTAGACAAATGGAATAAATGTAGGTGTAAATGGCTATTTCACAGTGTGAAATGTGTGGGTGTAGAGCATACAGTGATCCCTCCACATACAATATGAATTGGTTCTGGTACAACCATTATATGTTGAAACCACTGTAGGTTGAGACCATAACTCTATGGAAAATAATACCCAACATAATGTAAAATGAAAATTAGAGAGAGTTATGCAGATAGCTAATACAGATAAAGTAAGTGCTACATATAATGCTCAGAAATTGGAAGTTGGAAATCACTTTCTGTGTTGAGGACGGGAGCTTCTTTAGGTCATACACTTTATACACAATGTAACAGATAAAAAGAAAATGGAGCCCTCACCTGGTGTCCAAAAGAGCTCTTCATTTTGACAATTGTAAAGAGCAGTACAGAACACGTAATACTGCACTTTACTATAGAGAGTGGCAAGTAAACCTCCAATCAATCCATAAACTTCACTTATAAAGTTGTTTTTCTGAGTAAAATATCTATGATGATTGGCTGAATCTGTATCTGGGTCATTGTATGTTGGAACCATACTCAACATAAAATGTCCTGGGAAAGACCATTGTATGTTGAAAATATTGTTACTTGACGGACCACAGTAAAATGTGCCTGAAAAATCCAGGAGACTTCCATTAGAATTGGAGCTCTCCTGGATGAAGTAGAAACTCTTTTGAGCACCATATATTTACAATGTTGGTGCTCAGATGGTGCAAGGTCAGAAGCTGTGCACATACCATATGCAGTAGGAGCTAGATGTAAAGTATAACCAGGCTCCTGATGCAATGGCCAGGATTAGAGCTAGCCAGGTTTAATCCCAAGTCTGCCATGTATAGAAGCCTATTATACCCTGCCAGAGACAGAGCCTAATAGGCTGCCTGTGACAGGCATAAGAAATAGTAATACAGTTATGTATTGCTATGTATGATGAAAGTGCTTGCATAGTTTAGTCCAAAATAAAAACAGTTTAAAAAGTTTGAATATACAAAAAATAAAATACATAAAAAGAATAAAAAGAATACAAAACCCGTTTCCTCCAAAAAACCTTTCTGTAAAAATAATTAAAAATAATAAAGCATCCATAACAAGTATTGTCACGTACACAAAAATCCAATAATTAAAATTGTTTTATTTAATCCGTATAATTGGTGTCACAAAAAACAGGCCAGAACTGCATTTTTTTTTTATTCAACCTCACAAAACATAGAATACAAAGTGATGAAGACTGTATACTTGGAGCTTGTACAGGTATGCAGAGCTGTTGATGGAGATATAGATAGGTGAGTATGGAGGTTTGGAGCTGTGTGTAACTCCTAGGATGGGGTGCATGGATTCTGTGTATTGACTATATGTAGGTATGTAGTGTGGGTATATACGTGTGTGGCATTTGTGTACAGTGTATCCAAATGTGGAGCATATATACGTATGATAAACCGGTTTAAACAGGGTGTAATACATGTCATGGAGGTCTGTGGATTGTATGTGCCCTCTTTAAACAGCAGTATTGTTAAAGTTCTGTACAGTATTTGATCATATTATGCAATAACACATAAACAATTGATTTGGGTCAGGAGGTGTCATGTAGTCAATCAATACTTTTGGACAGCACAGTAGTCCTTAATCAATCTTACCCGGATCATCTTAGTGCAACAGACCGCCAAATGGAGGTAGTCTCACCTCCTCTTCAAGTATTCTAACACACGATAGGTGTGTGATGTAGTGTGACTGTAGCCCCAATGCAAAGCTAATAAATTTGAACTTTTGGAAGACTGTCCTCAGTCTAGTGACAAGTGGAATTAAAGGGGTTTTCTCACTACGAAGATCATAGTTTAAAATGAAGGGATCGAAAATGCAAGCATTTACGTCCTTGGTTACTATAAGCAAGAGGTATGGTTTAAGAGAACAGGTTGTTTGTTTAGTGCTTGGTAACGAAGCTAGAGCTCCGGTCGGGTTACGCCCAGGTCCCGCCTCCGGTCATGATCGGGTACGTGTCTGAGGGTGATGCAGGAAAGAGGTTGCACAGAGGGGATGAGAGAGAGAGAGAGATTTCACTGACAGCAAGCAGTGGTAGGTGCGACGTATGTGTGCGGGGAGAGAGATTTCACTGACAGCAAGCAGTGGTAGGTGTAACGTATGTGTGTGGGGACAGAGATTTCACTGACAGCAAGCAGTGGAAGGTGTGATGTGTGTGTGTGTGGGATCAGATTTTTCACTCACAGCGATTATAGGTCCTGCAGCAGAGAGAAAGATCATGTGCAGTCCCATGTAAACACAAACAGATAAAGCATATAGTTTTGTTCTGCAGATCTGTAGAGCTCAGAGATGTAATAATCTGCAGGATATATCACTGTGTTTGGGAGACAGAAAAAAAATCACCCATCTTTCCCAGAGTCCTGAATGTCAAATTCTCATTCTAATTACAAAGTATGTAGAGAGAGCAAGAAACGTAGATATACACTATGGAGTTACACTTAGCTTTTCACTTACAATGACAGCTGAGAACCTCTCCCTTCCCCCAGCTCACACAGAATGAATCCTCAGGTGCACAGTGTGGGGTGTCTCTGCAGAGAGAGAAGATACTCCCTGCTTGGTGGAGAAACACGCCCCTCCATCTCACAAGCTCTGCTTAGCAACCACCATAAACGCTTGCCAAATGGTGAAACGGGAATACCTCTTTAAGTATTCGCTCGGTGTAATTCACTCACTTTTTTTTAGATTTTTTTTAGATTTTTAAAAACTTTATTTCATGTGTTTTACTTTAAATAGACACTTATGCCAGAAAGGAGGTTTTTTGGGTAACTTTATATTCCAAGAACATGTATTTTTTACAATTTTTGGCAGTATATTTTCTCAATATTTCATTAGTACAATCAAAGAAAGACATATAGCATTTTGCTCTTCTCTAGCTATAATAATAAAAAGCTCCTGAATGGTTGGAAGACTATTCTCTGCTTACTGTTTCCTGTAAGAAGAAGAGCTTTTCTGCAAGATAGTCTTATTTTAGTAGTAAATAATAATAGAATGATAGCTCTGCTGCTCTCTTGAAAGGCATACTTTGCTGGGTGCCGCTTGGCTGTAGAAAAATTTGGAGCATGGTATTCCCCTCCCCCCCCCTCCAATAAACATTTCTTAGTTGATTCAAGGTCGTTTTCACATCACATTATGGTCCTACACTTGATTCATAAGCTGTGAAAAGTTCCTTGGCATATATACCAAGCATGATCATATGACTCCATTCACCGGATCGAAGGCTAAAGACTGGCCTTTTGATCTCCATCAAGCTCATACAAGTCAATTTTATGCTAATTAAAAGCAGCACTGTATACCTCCAAATAATTTTGTGTGCAAGCTTCAGAGACTCTTCTGCCTCCAAGTCTATTATCCAATACCAGTAAAGAATCATACCCCATATCAAACCCAAAATTTTTTAAACCTATGCCCTTTAATCCCCTTAGTTTTGGAGTATGTAAAACTTTTTTTGGGCCTTTTTTTCCACTTTTAGATAGAAAAAATTGTTTTCATCTGTTGTTATTTTTGTTTTTTTTGCACATATTGGGGCAGATTTATTAATGTTTTTCAAAACTTTTAAAGACTTTGTAAACTTGATCGACAGTCTTACAATGCACTACTTTTTTTTTTTTGGTTGATAAAATTTTGGCAATGATAAAAACTATCAATCTAATTTTTATCCTGGAAAAAATTAAATTAGTTTTATCCCCACTAACTGCACAAAAATTTTTGGGCCCCACACAGCACTGCCTCTAACCCTTTCCCACCTTTTAACCCATCCCTTTTTTGCCCAATACACCCCGTTTTGATGAGGGCCCAAAAAAAAAAAGGTTGTTTAGAAACTATATAAAACCATAGTTGCCAACTTTTGAAAATAAAAAAAAGCGGGAAAATTTTAGGGGGGCCGGAAAAAATTTTTTGCAGGGGACACGCCCATCTTGTCGGTATCCCCACCCCCCTTAAAAAAGGCCACACCCCCCCAAACCTAAACTGTTAAGGGTTTTGGGAAAAGAAACCGGGTTTAGATCCCCTTTATGCCGGGGTAGAAAAACCCCCATAAGCAGGTTTAGTGCCCTTACAGGCGGGTTAAACCCCCCCTTTTGTACCAATTTGTTGCCCCCTCTGAAACCCGGTAGGTGCCCCCTTTTTTTGCCAGGTGGGTGCCCCCCCCCTTTGTTAGCCAAGTGGTCCCCCCCCTTTGTTAGAAAAGGTAGGGGGCCCCCCATTGTTCCCGGGGTAGTCCCCCTTTTTGTTTGCCAGGTAGGGCCCCCTTTTTGCCAGGTAGTGCCCCATTGTTTGCCAGGTTTTTTGCCCCCTCTTTTTCGGTAGATGCCCCTCTGTTGCCAGGTAGTCCCCATTGTTCCCAGGTAGAGGGCCCCCTTTTGTTCCCAGGTAGATGCCCCCTCTTTTTTTGCCAGGTAGATGCCCCCTTCTTTCCCGGGTTTGTCCCCCTTGTTGCCAGGTGGGCCCCCCTCTTTTGCCAGTAGTCCCCCCTCTGTTTCCCAGGTAGATTTTCCCTCTGTTCCCAAAGGTAGATGCCCTTTTGTTCCAGGTGGGCCCCCCAAAATTGTTCCCGGGGCAGAGCCCCCATATAGTTTAATAAAATAAAAAAAATAAAATCCACTTCCCCAAAAACCAGGCCCCAATGCCAGCCGGGTTTCCGGAGATCTCCTCAGCGGCGCGGGGGGAAAAATTTGAGAGCAGCCGCGCGTCACCCCCCTGAAGCCCGGGGGGCACTTCCCCTGCGCCGCGGGAACCTGTTTTGTGGGCGCACAACCGGCGCCGGGACAAAAACAGGGGGAGGGGGGAAAGGAGGGGAAAAACGATCCCTCTTGCCTCCTCCCTCCCCTCAGGGGGACTCCCGGGGGGATGAAGCGGGCCAGGGCCGCTTAAACCCGCCTTTGGGAAAGGGGGGCCCGGGGCGCAAGAGTAGCGCACTAGCGCTACTCTGTCCCCGCGGCCTTTTAAAAAAACCCCCGCCGATGTGGCGGCGGGAGGGAAGGGCCAACTCCCCGGGAGGGGGGGGGAACCCCAAAAAATGCGGGACCCCCCCCAAAAAAAAGGGGGAGATTTGGGCTTTGTAGTAAAAAAACCCACATAGTTTTTTAAATCCATTTTTTTGAAAAACCCCAATTTAAGTTAAACCCCTTAAAGGTTTTAAATTGCCCGCACTTTTTTTTAGTTTTTGCCCCCCTTTGCATTTCAACAGTGAAACTTTTTTTTTTTTTAAATAAACCCCGTTATATGGGGGCCTTTTTTTTTATTCAGAACAAATTGTACTTTTTGGAGGAATAGTTTAAGTTCACTTCTAAATAATTGCAGAATTTGGTTTCAATTTTTTTCACTTTTCTTGTTTTTTTTACATTATTTACACCATTCACACTTAATAACTTGTTAGATTTATTCTACAGTTTTTAGGGTTATTGAATAAAATATGTGTAGGGTTTTTTGTTGTGTAATGTAAAATTTATTTTTTATAATTTATTTATTATTTTTTTTTTTTTTTATCATTATTTTTTTTTTTTATTTTTTTTAAAAAAAAATCCATGAAGGGATAAGTGTTTTTTTTTTTACATTTTATATTGCATATTCTATAAAACTAATAAATTAAATTTGTGTCATTTTGAAAAGGGCAGAGTCAGGGCAGCATCGTGTCCCTGTTTGCGGGTTTTCTTACACAGACCCGGGGTTACTCTGATCCCCAGGGTGACTGGGGAGCCGTTCCTGGGTCTTTAGGTCATGGAGCCCCGATCACCACGGGCAGGGGAAAAACCCCTTTCACAAACCACGGCAATAAAAGGGGTTTTAAGTGTGGGGAGCAGAGGCTGGGGATTTTGCGCTGGGAACAGGGCGCCCCTTGCAGAAATGCCCCTGCACCCCCCGACGGCAAAGTCGCGGGGGGTCTTAAGGGTTAATTGGGTCAGTTTTCTTGTAAACTCCCTTGATAAATGTCCCCCGTGTTGCTGCTTGGTGATGACCCCCTTTTGAGCATGCACTAGTATTTCCTTGAAGACTTTTTTTTAACGCCCTTTTTCCTTTACTTATATGGTATAGTCAATAGCACCACTAAAAAGTACATCTTATCCCACAAAAAACAAGCCCTCACATGTCTATAGAGATGGAAAAACTAAAAAAAAGGCCTATATATAATCATTTGTGAACAATGAGGTTTAGCAGCCTCATTTCAATTGCATGCAGTTAGAAGAGGTCTGGGAAATGTTTGCAGATAACAGAGTGGGGGACGATTGGAGACGGGCGCAAAACATAGTTTCCCGTAAAAATAATCGTTAATCCCATTGTTTCCCGTAAAATTTTTTTAAACTATATTTTAAAAGTTTGCTTTATTCAAATCAAATTTTTCACTGTCATTTTAAATTGCAAAAATATAATATTATTGAGGCCTATTTCAGGACAAGCCTGCTGGCATCATTCCTTGCACTGCTACACTGATTCATAATTTTATTTATCATGTAGGAAAAAATAGTTAACCCTTTATAGCTGTGCCCTTTTTCTAGTGTTTTTTTCTCAGTAAAAAATCAGTTTTTTTAAAACCCCCTAGAGCATATTGTGGTATTATTGTCGGGTTTTTTGTAGTCAAACGTGCACATGAACTTTCTACCCGTTATATTGTGTTGTCTTGTTTAAAAGATCTTTGTTCATAGTTCACAATGTTTCATTTCTGTTTACTGAAAGCCTTTTGTCAAGTCTTGTATTGTGACTAGAGTCTAATATACTTACAGGGGGAAATAAGTTTGAAAAAATCCCCAATTTTTTAAGTAAATTATTCTAAAGGTACTTTGACAAAAATTTCCCCAGGGGCGGCAAATGAAATTTGGGCTGTTCCCCAAATTTCATGCGCATAATAATAGCCTTGAATACGCCTGATTCATGAACCCGCTCTACAGCAGGTCAAAAATCAGGCGCATTCTAGCACTTGTCGACTTTTCTGGTCGGGTTATTTTCCTTTGAAAAGGGGTTTATTTTTTCCAACTGTAATGCGGCCAGAAATGCTGTAGCGAAGCAATAAATATGTAGCCGCCCACACTATGTAATTCGCCTGATAATGGCGTGCGGGACATTTAAAAAAAGTAAAAAACGGGGTGCCCCGATATCGTAAAAAAGCCCAGTTATCTGGCGCAGCCCATTCATACAGCCATCCTAGATGTGTAAAAACCCTCCCAAACCACACATGCAAAGAAATCAAACATAAATGTCCATAAAGTATGTGTTAAAAAATGAACCCCGAGAAAAAGTATTGAACACGCTTATTGAAATGTATTCAATACTTTGTACAAAAGCTTTAATGCACCTCCTGTGTACAAAAACTAGTGTCATTTTCAGGTGGGAATGTGGCCCATTTCTCCACAAAAACACTCATCAAATCCTGAAGGTTCCGTGGGCTCCTTCTATGAACTGAGTTCTAATTCCATTCATAGAAACCTGTGGGGAAAAAAGCGAGTTTTAGACCAAAAATGTTTCATACATGTGGCCCCTTTATGTCTATACTAGTAGTTATGCAATTTTGAAATATATTTTCTATGAACTTGGTGTTTGTTTTAATACTAAGATGGGCAATTTTTCAAATTCGTTTGCCCACTTCGACAATTTTTTCCCCAAAATCGTTTTGTCCCGAATTATTCGGGATGAAAGCGTTAAAAAGCGCTATTTCCCGGTGCAAGAGCCCGCAGGGTGCTGTAGAAAATTGTGCCATGCTTAAAAATGCAGAGGGAGTTTGGGTTTGGTCTTCATACAATGTTGTGTTTTAGTATGACACGCACATGACTGCCGCCTCTATTAGAATCGCTTCACTATAAAATTCCCTGGGCACTTATGGGGGCAAAACTGACCAAAAAACTGAAGTGGGAACGCAGCCTGACAAGGTAACGTCAGCGCCAGCTGGAAAGAAACAAGCTGAGGGCTAAGATCCTACCATAGCATCAAAGAACACAGTAGTAGGTTACTGGAGCCGCCACAGATCGCAGCACAGTAAGGGGACGATGGCAATAGCCACGCCAGGTAGCGGAATCTAAGTAGGTCTCGCTTTTCACCAGAGCTCGCCGCAAAGTGGGATGGACTTGCTGCGGCGGGAGTCTACCAGGTCATTACGCCTGACATGACTTGCATGCGATGGCAGCCGAGGTGTAGCGAGGTACAAAATCGTAACACAGACTCGGAGTCGGGGACAAGCGTAAGGTCAGGACAGCCGGCAAGGATCGTGGTCAAGGGACGGAGGCAAGAGGTACAATACACGGATATGACAGACGTTTTTTTCTGTCTGTAATTTGGACATACGATTCTCATTCTTCATACTGAAGAAGCTCATCCCAAGCCAGTTTTGCAGCATTTGCTTGTAGTTCAGTATTCCAGTTTTGTACTAAATTCCATCATAATGGCACCGAATGCAAAATAAGCACCTAAAACATTCCCTTTAGTTAGGGTCTCCTTCAAATCCATATGCTGCATTTCAACAAATTGGTGTCATGCAGAAACTGGATTCAAACTACCACGTTTATACTGCATAATAAACTGTGTTGGAACTTTTTTAGGTATTAATGAAGAAGCTGGTGGAGGCAGAATTGCCTTGGCCAAAAATGGTTTCGGAACGTTTGCAAACTGACTACGGAGGATTTCTTTATAGTATTTGAGTTTGTCCTCCCTCTCAGCAGCTGGAAAAAAGCTAGTACTGCTCCAACCTCCCCACCCTCCCACAGCAGCCGCGGAAGTGGTACGTGAGCGCTGAGGAACCCCCCGGCAGACCTGTCAGAGGATGGACGATGCCGCACATAGGCAGCAGCCAACTGACTACATAGGATTTCTCTATAGTATTTGAGTTTGTCCGTCCTCTCAGCAGCTGGGAAAAAGGCTCCCATGTTGGACCGGTAGCGAAGGGCCAAGAGGGTGGAGAGCCAGAAGTCATCCCTCTTCCAGATGGTGACTATTCGGCTGTCACTAGCCAGGCAAATCAGCATGCTGCGGGCCATGTGCGCAAGTGGCTCTGAGGGACTCCCTGCCTCCATCTTCACTGTATACTGCCATGGTGCTAGGGGGTGCATGGGGGACAGTGGATGAATGACAGAGTGTGGAGGTCACGGCAGCAGCCACAGCAGCAGCAGCATGAAGTCTGAGAGTGGCACAATGACACAGTGTGGAGGTGACGGCATCAACAGCAGCCGCAGCATGAAGTCAGAGAGTGGCACAATGACAGAGTGTGGAGGTGACGGCATCAACAGCAGCAGCAGCATGAAGTCAGAGAGTGGCACAATGACAGAGCGTGGAGGTCACGGCAGCAGCCACAGCAGCAGCATGAGGTCAGACAGTGGCACAATGACACAGTGTGTAGGTCACGGCAGCAGCAGCATGAGGTCAAACAGTGGCACAATGACATTCTGGAGGTGGCAAAAACAGGAGTAGGCCACAGAGTGGCACAATGACAGAGTGTGGAGGTGACGGCATCAACAGCAGCAGCATGAGGTCAGACAGTGGCACAATGACATAGTGTGGAGGTGACGGCATCAACAGCAGCAGCAGCATGAAGTCAGAGAGTGGCACAATGACAGAGTGTGTAGGTCACGGCAGCAGCCACAGCAGCAGCATGAGGTCAGAGAGTGGCACAATGACATTCTGGAGGTGGCAAAAACAGGAGTAGGCCACAGAGTTGCACAATAGAGAGTGGGGTGACGGCATCAACAGCAGCAGCAGCATGAAGTCAGAGAGTGGCACAATGACACAGTGTGGAGGTGACGGCATCAACAGCAGCAGCAGCATGAGGTTAGAGAGTGGCACAATGACAGGGTGTGTAGGTCACGGCAGCAGCCACAGCAGCAGCATGAGGTCAGATAGTAGCACAATGACACAGTGTGGAGGTGACGGTATCAACAGCAGCAGCAGAATGAAGTCAGAGAGTGGCACAATGAAAGAGCGAGGAGGTCACGGCAGCAGCCACAGCAGCAGCATGAGGTCAGACAGTGGCACAATAACATTCTGGAGGTGGCAAAAACAGGAGTAGGCCACAGAGTGGCACAATGACACAGTGTGGAGGTCACGGCAGCAGCCACAGCAGCAGCATGAGGTCAGACAGTGGCACAATGACACAGTGTGGAGGTCACGGCAGCAGCCACAGCAGCAGCATGAGGTCAGACAGTGGCACAATGACATTCTGGAGGTGGCAAAAACAGGAGTAGGCCACTGAGTGGGACAATGACACAGTGTGGAGGTCACGGCAGCATTCACAGCAGCAGCATGAGGTCAGAGAGTGGCACAATGACACATCGTGGAGGTCACGGCAGCAGCCACAGCAGCAGCATGAGATCAGAGAGTGGCACAATGACACAGTGTGGAGGTGATGGTTGCATCATCAGCAGCATGAGGTCAGAGAGTGGCACAATGACATTCTGGAGGTGGCAAAAACAGGAGTAGGCCACAGAGTTGCATAATAACAGAGTGTGAAGGTGACAGCATCAACAGCAGCAGCAGCAGCATGAGGTCAGAGAGTGGCACAATGACAGTGTGGAGGTGACGGCATCAACAGCAGCAGCATGAGGTCATAGAGTGGCACAATGACAGAGTGTGGAGGTGGGTGGCAATACCAGTCCCTGGTAAAGATGATGGTAGGCAGATGGAGAAACTGGCAGCATATGTGTGGCCTCAGGTGGGTGGTGGCATCAGAATAGTGGCTGAGGCAGGTAGTTTGAATCCAGACTAATTTCTCAAAGTTTTGGTGAGGCGTCATGGCTGATGTAGTCTGATGCCTAAGGCATTGGTGTGGAATCCTGGCCGAGCCACGCCTGATTCATCTTGACAAAGGTCAGTCGTTCCCCATTTCCCGTGGACAAGCGGGTTTTCCTTGGGGTAACGATGGCCCCCGCCGCACTGAACACCCACTCTGATGCCAGACTACTGGCAGGACAGCTTCTTCACTGCAAACTCGGCAAGTTGCGGCCACAAATCCAGTTTGGCTGCCCAGTAGTCCAACGGATCTTCTAACTGGGGTGGCAGAGTGCTGTCAAGGTAGGCCACCACCTGTTGGTTCAGGGTCTGCTCCAGGTCCTGCTGCTGCTGGCGAGTGCCCTCCTCACTAGGCGGGTAAAGGAAGCTGCTCATCAGCGACTCCAGACATTGGTTGCTGCTGATGGAGCTGGTACTGCTTTTACCCCCCCACCTACCCACAGCAGCAGCGGCAGTGGTACGTGAGCGCTGAGAACCCCCCGGCAGACCTGTCAGAGGATGGATGATGCCGCACAACTGACTACACAGGATGTCTCTAGAGTCATTGAGTTTGTCCTCTCTCTCAGCAGCTGGGACAAAGGCTCCCATTTTGGACCAGTAGCGAGGGTCCAATAGGGTGGAGAGCCAGAAGTCAGCCCTCTGCCGGATGGTGACTATTCGGCTGTGACTAGCCAGGCAAATCAACATGCTGCGGGCCATCTGCACAAGTGACTGACTACATAGGATTTCTCTATAGTATTTGAGTTTGTCCTCTCTCTCAGCAGCTGGGAAAAAGGCTCCCATTTTGGACCGGTAGCGAGGGTCCAATGGGGTGGAGAGCCAGAAGTCATCCCTCTGCCGAATGGTGACTATTCGGCTGTGACTAGCCAGGCAAATCAGCATGCTGTGGGCCATCTGCACAAGTGACTCTGAGGGACTCTCTGCCTCCATCTCCACTGTATACTGCCATGGTGCTTGCGGGTCATCTGCCTTGTCTTCCTCATCTCCATCTACCTCCTCCAGCTGCTCCTGCTCCTCTGCTCCAGTTACCTGGGTAGAAAAAGCACTCATTTCACCAGACAATGCTTGTGCTCCAATGTTATCCTCCTCCTCCAGTTCAGTCCCTACCGGACTCATGTGGCCGCAAGATGTAGTCGCCACATCTCCAGTCCCCTGCCCAGACAGTTTTTTCAGCATCTTTTCCAGGACATGAAGCATGGAATGACGTTATTCATCCTGTAGTCCTGGCGACTGACAAATAACGTAGCCTCAGCAAACGGCAGGTGTCACGCATGAGCTGCCACTGGCTGACATCAAAGTTACACAGGGGAGTACTCCTTTCCGTCTGGACAATCAAAAAATCATTCATGGCCTGTCTCTGTTCATACAGTCGGTCCAACATGTGCAGGCTGGAATTCCAACGGGTGGAAACATCACATATCAGCGTGTGTTGAGGGAGGCCATTTTGCCACTGCAACTCGAGGAGGGTGTGCCTGGCTTTGTAGGAATGGCCATTTTAAGAATCTTCTGAAGATCGATGGAAGACTTCAGGAAGCTTTTCACAACCAGATTGAACACGTATGCCATGCACGGCGCATGGACCATCCCTCCTCGGTGCAGCGCGGACACCATATTCCTCTCATTGTCCGTCACTATGGTTCTGTTTTTGCATTTTGGCACGGAGAAAGCCACACATCGATTTCTTGCTGCATGACGCAGAGCAGTTCCTCCCCCTGTGTGACTTCGCTCGCCGAGCAAGCCAGGTGTAGAACTGCGTGACACCGCTGTGCCCTACACATGTGGTATGATGGAGCAGCACTTGTGGAGGCTGAGATGGTGGGTGTGGTGGTGGAGGAGGTGGAGGCGGCGGACATTGGTGCCGGAGCAGCAGTTTGACAACGTGGAGGAGAAAGCGCTGTCTCCTGTCCAAGTTGTTGGTGTGCCTGGGCAGGAAGCACATTCACCCAGTGGGCCGTAAAGGACATGTACTGGGCCCCGACCATAGTTACAGCTCCACACGTCCGTGCTGCCGTGCACCTTGGAACAAATCGATAAGCTCAAGGACTGGCCCACCTTCTGTTCTACATATTTGTGAAGGGCTGGTACTGCCTTTTTGGAAATAAATTACGGCTTGGAACTCTCCCCCTCGGATCGGCACAGGGCCCTTAATTCTCTGAACGGTGCAGAGTCCACCATTTAAAAAAAGGGGGGGACTGCAGTACCAACAACTTGGACAGGAGCACACGGTCAGCTGCTTGCACCTTAGGATGGTTGGACACATACTGTTGTCTCTTTGCAATCGCCTCGTTGAACAACTGCTGGCGCCATGAGTAGCGAGGAGCAGGAGGATCTGGACCAGGAGATGATGGCAAAGAGAAACAGCTCCCTTCTGCAGAGGTGGTGGAGCCTTGACTGGCTGCAATGGCATGCGTGCCACTGGGCGCTGCTGCTGCTGTTGCTGCGGCGGCAGGATGGACCACCACATCTGAGCCACATTTCTCCCAGGCCACCGGATGGTGACGCTGCATGTGTTGACGCAGGGCCGTGGTGCCAACGTAAGCTCCCTGGCCACGCTTCACTTTCTGCCCACAGATTCTACATATACCCATATTCGGCTCCTCCGGTGTCTTAGCAAAGAACTGCCAAACCGCCGAGTAGCTGATTTTACCGCCAACGCTCCGCACTAAGTGACTACTACCGCCGCTGCCTCGCTGAGCCCCGTGCCGCTACTTTCTGCGAAGCGGGTTTTCTACTCCCTGGCCGTTTGGCTCCCGACCTCGCACTGCTGCTACCCTGCTGACTCATAGCCACACTACCCACTTGCTGGCTGCGCCGCAGCCTGACGCTCAACCTGACGCCCTCTTCTCCTGACGATGATGAAGCCCTTGCTTCACCCGTCTCCCAAGTGCAGTTGGCTACATCATCGATTATTGTTGTATCTTCACTGCTGTCCTCCTCAACAGTCTTGGTATGCAGAGGCTTACATATTCCAATAACAATGGCACACTATAAACTAGAGCACTATCAAAGGGGACATAGGAATTTTGAAAAAAGCATTTCTGCTATCTAGGATACAGGAAAAGTTTTTGGAGATTCTCCGTTCACACTTTTGATCAAAACTGTTTAAGCCACCCCCGAACTTCAACGGACTTCAAGGCAGGTGGTCCTACACTATTGACACCTCTCGTTTGGGTCCTATTCAGACCTCCACAATCCAGGGAATGAAGGAACCAGTTACAAGTTACACTACACTGATTAAAAAGCCTGTCAAGGTGGGTGGAGTGCAAGAAACCAAAATGGAGGCAGCCACTCCTCCAAACCAAAATAGAAACAATAAATGGTTTATGCACATCCAAAAAACATTTTTGAAAAAAAAATTAACATATGAAACGCTGTAGTATCAACAATTCCAATAAATGGCACACGTAAACGAAGCACATAAAAATGGGACATAGTTTTTTAAAAAAAAGCATTTCTGCTATCTGAAACAGAAAAATTTTTTTTTGTTGTTCTTTGTTCTCACTTTTGTAGTTCATTGAGGCGATTGCTATGTTATTAGATGTTCTCTGTTCACACTTTTGATCTAAACTGTTTATGCCACCCCCGAACTTTAAGGGGACCTCAAGGCGGGTGGTCCACCATTGTATCCTCGTTGGCCCCTATTCTCCTCCACAATCCAAGAATAAAGGGGAACCAGTTTACAATTTTCACTGCCTTTCCCATTTTGTTTTCTTGCACTCCCCCCACCTTAAAGGGCCTTTTTAATTTAGTGCATGTAACTTTAAACGGGTTCCTTCTTTCCCTGGTTGGGGAGGTTGAAAGACCCAAACAGAGGTATCAATAGTGTAGGGGCCACTGCCTTTTAGGGCCCTTGAAGTTCGGGGGGGGCTTAAAAAGTTTTTATCAAAAAGGGGAACTAAACCCAAAAAACTTTTTTCCCGTATCTTAATAGCAGAAATGCTTTTTTTTTCAAAATTCCATGTCCCCCTTTTATAGTCTCTAGTTTAATTCCACTGTTATTGGGGAAATGTTGTATAAATATAGCCGCACCATGTTACCCTATGATTTTTTTTAAAATGTTTTTTTTGGGGTGTGCAAACCATTTATTGTTTCTATTTTGGTATCAGAGGGTGACCCCCACACAAAAGACCCCCATGCCACCTCCCCCCTCCATACTTTTGGGCCCCCTACTGCAAGAAGCAGGGGGGTATCGGGCCCCTTTCTTTGCTGCCAATTTCTGCGACTTCTTCCTCAAATTGTTCACATTGCGTATAGTGGGGCTGAGCCCCAAAACCCCATACTAGTTCTCTGGCTGAGGGAACCGGGCGGGGCAAAGGGGGGTTGAGGACAGGGGAGAGCCGCTGAGCGTTCACGGGCCAGCCAAATAAGGTTGTGTCTGACGTTCCCAAACCCGACCTTGGGTGGGGGTTTCAGATGTCATCGGGAGGGAAATTATGACCTTCAACCAATTTAAAAACCCTTGTGTTGCTGGTCAATACACGGCCCCTAATGACACCAGCATTTGGCCTCACCCAGTGACCCCCGTTGCGAATCTCCTTCTGTGCTGTGACCTTTCCCCTCCAGGGAAAGTTTGTGCCCCGGGCCCCTCCTGTAAAGCCCCCTTCTGTCCCTTTTTACAAATTGGCCGTGTGATTCCGACTCCGCCAAACCTTCTCCTTTTTTCCAATAAATCCAAACTTTGTTCTGAACTTTTAACTCTTTTTTTTTTAGTTAAAAAGTTTGACATGAGTTAAGGGAAAGGCATGGATTACGGGAAAAATTTAGCGGAAAACACATGCAACGCCGAGAAAATGGATGAAGAATGTGCACAAAAGCAGTGGAGGTGACTGACTCGCCCAAATTTCTGCCTGAAAGGTCTTTTTTTCCCCGACACTTACCTTGACATCATTCTCCCAGAATTCTCTGCTCTTAAGGTGGATCTGTAACACTTATATAAAGCACGTAACTTTGGCCAAATGGACTATTCAAAAAGCTTGCATATGTGGCTATCTGGCAATATTTTTTCAACCCCGCTAGACAAACCGCCACCTCCTGTCTGACATACTGTTTTTTTTCAAAAAATTTACAACTCTGTTTAATGAAAATCTTAAGATAAAAAACCACCCGTATTTTTACTCCAATGAACCCACTAAAGCTTGGGTAACCCTTGGGTAAAATTGCGCAAAAAAATGAGCAGGAAAAAAAAACGGAGTGGGGTGTTAAAAAAAGCCGTGTATTTTACTGACTACAAAAGCAGAAACACTGGTAATTAACCTTCCGGGTATAAATTTTGCACAGGAATCACCAGGAAAAATTTTCCCCACTTTGCCGTTAAAAAAACCATTTATTTTTCAATACAAAAGCACAAACACGCTTAAATTAACCCTTGGATAAAATTTTCCAAAAAAAATACTCCAAAAAAATTTAAATGGTATGTGGACCGTAAAAACGCGTTTCTTTTACTGAATACAAAACAAAACAGGCTTAGATAACCCTTGGGTATTCAATTGCTCCCAAAATGACCCGATGCATTAAAATGATATGCAGCGAATTGGACCACACTGGGCTTCAATTCCATACTCCCCAAAATCAAAAATTTAAACTAAGAGAACAGTCCTGAAAAACTTTTACACCCCCCCAAAAAAAATCCCTGTATAAAAGTAATTTCTTTTGTTGAGATCTCAGCTCGCACTGCAAAAAGCTACAGCACGGCACAGAGAAGGATGTGAAATGCCAGCGAAGCGCTAAACTTGTAAGTGCAGTGACTCAAACAAACCCCCCCCCGTCTCGATTGGGGTTCATCTCTGCACATGTAATTCATTGTCATGTTTTATTCTTC